>JAVXUL010055986.1:0-10414 GCA_035590515.1 Trichilia minutiflora
GTTGAGAGCAAATGACTTCGAAGAAGAGTTTTTGTCTGGTTGTCTCGGTCAGAGTGTTCGAGACGATTATGCTACCTACCATTTGGTACAAGCAACTCCTCAAAATGACACCGTATAAGGAAACCTACTGGATATGTGTACGTAATGGACTTAGACAAAAACGTGAAGATGAACCTGAATCACTGGACTGACCCTCGATAAAATCCCCCGACATATTAACTAACCAAATTGTAATTACAAGTATATAATGATTGTTGTTAGTTGATATTTAGAAGTTTCTATGTTACATTAGTTTCAGTTTCCCATCTTGTGAAATGTTTCTGCTAATTTTCGTAATTGATGAAGGCTTGTTTTAAGATTATAGTATTTTTGTTGGGTTGTAAAAGTAAAATTAAAAAAATATATATATTTATTAAAATTAATTTTAAAGTGTAAAAGTTTAATCATGGTAATTAAAGTTGAGATTGAATGGATGCATAATCTCTGAAATTGGACGATCACCGTCGACCTAAATGTCATGTTCCAATGGAAGTCGACCTGGAAAGTATGCAATAGTGGAAGGTTTGTCTAGGCAGGCTTTTATCCACCTGTTATCCACTAACAGACTACAAGATCTTTATAGATTTACTCCTACGCTTTCATGGGTTAAAGATCCCTCCTTCCTTACCACTACCACCGCCGCTGCGGGCCATACAAAAAATAGTTTTTATATTATTAAAATAAAAAGTATATTAATAATAATTATTATTTTATTAGATCAAGTTATCTTGACACAAATTTATAACTTAAATTTTTATTCATTAAATTAAACAAATTAAATATTAAATAAAATTGTTGAGTTACCAACAGCTAATGCTTTAAATCTTCATTTTTAAATTTGTGCAATTTAATTAATGAAAATTTATATCAGAAATTTATGTTATGAATTTTTGCCAAGAAAACTAATTTTTTTTTTATATTAGTTGATAAGACACTAATATTATAAGAAAGTAATAGTTATTAAATTTAATTTAATAGTTATTATTAAAATACTTTTATTTTAATAAAGTAAAACTATTTTCATTAGAAGACATGTAGATCGATCTATCATAAATTTATTAATTTTATTCTTTTGTGCATGCATTTAATTTGAACGTGCCAGTGACAATTATATTTTGTTAAATTATTGGGGAGCGGGAGCCATTACGTCACATTGTCATTGTCATGCGATTGTAATAATGGAGGCAGTGGAAGATACTATATACCATTGGATCCTGATTCGGCTTACCCGTACCTGCCGGTTCTGGTTCAGGAAATTTCACTTTGTCTTTTAAGCACTTGCGCGGAAATTAAGAATTCAATGAAAAAACCTGCACCTGCCGGTTATATAGTTCAGGAAATTTCACTTTGTCTTTTAGGCACTTGAGGAAATTAAGAATTCAATGAAAAAATAATCAGAGACAGGACTCGTGGGGCTATGAAATTTTTTTTTCCTTTCGTGACAAGAACATGATGCACTGGTGTCGTCCTATATAAGAACCATTTGAGAAACAATTGGTATAGCGGAGGGCCGAGAGAATCTTTCTTAGTCCTATGTGAACTTCGCTTACTAAATTTCTAAAACAGTCACCCCTAAAAACTCACTGAATTTCCTGAAATCTACTGCAAAAGAAGAACATGTTGAAGTTCAGGCTTCTACAACTGAGTTTACTTCTGATGTTCTATTACACATATGTTGCTGCAGAAGAGAAGAACCAGCTGCCCAAAAAGACATACGTAATTCACATGGACAAGTTGATTATGCCGGCAAGTTTTGGCGATCCCTTGGAATGGTACGACTTTTCTTTAAGATCAGTATCAGACTCTGCATTCATGATTTACACATACAACAATGTAATTCATGGATTCTCCACGAGGCTAACTGCCGAGGAAGCCGAGTCACTTGCAAAGCAACCAGGAATAATCTCTGTCCTACCCGAAGTCATTTATGAACTACACACAACTCGAACACCGGAGTTCCTTGGATTAGGAAAGAGTGAAACTCTGTTCCCTACATCGAATGCAGTGAGCGAGGTAATCATTGGAGTCTTAGACACTGGTGTATGGCCAGAGGCAAAAAGCTTCGAGGACACAGGACTTGAACCAGTACCAAGCGGCTGGAAAGGAGAGTGCGAGGTGGGTAGAAACTTTAATTCATCTAGCTGTAATCGGAAACTAATTGGTGCAAGGTCGTTCTCAAAAGGATATGAAGCAGCTTTTGGACCAATTGATGAAACTATCGAATCGAAGTCACCAAGAGATGACGATGGCCATGGAACACATACAGCAACTACAGCAGCCGGATCAGCAGTCTCCGGAGCTAGCCTATTTGGTTATGCTTTTGGGACAGCACGTGGAATGGCTATTCATGCCCGACTTGCCGCGTACAAGGTGTGTTGGCTTGGAGGGTGTTTTAGCTCTGATATCATAGCAGGAATGGATAAGGCCATAGAAGATGGCGTGAATGTTTTGTCGATATCAATTGGGGGACAAACAACAGACTACTATAGAGACACTGTAGCCATTGGAGCTTTCACTGCTATGGCTCATGGAATCCTTGTATCATGTTCCGCTGGAAATGGTGGACCATATGCAAGCAGCCTGTCCAACGCTGCACCTTGGATAACCACAGTAGGTGCTGGAACTTTGGACCGTGATTTCCCTTCCTATGTTAGCCTTGGAAATGGAAACAATTTCTCTGGTGTGTCACTTTATAATGGAAAACCATTATCCAGTT
This sequence comes from Trichilia minutiflora, assembly GCA_035590515.1. Lineage (NCBI taxonomy): Eukaryota > Viridiplantae > Streptophyta > Magnoliopsida > Sapindales > Meliaceae > Trichilia > Trichilia minutiflora. The sequence goes on from JAVXUL010055986.1 coordinate 2,756, forward strand.
CTTTGGTCCCAATAGTTTATGCCGCTAACGTTAGCAATTCATCAAGCGGTAATCTTTGCATGTCTGGTAGTCTGATTCCTGCAAAAGTTGCAGGAAAAATTGTGGCGTGTGATAGAGGGGGCAATTCTAGGGTACAAAAGGGTCTGGTGGTGAAAGATGCAGGTGGTATTGGAATGATTTTAACAAACACTGATACTTATGGGGAAGAGCTAGTGGCTGACGCCCAGCTCTTGCCTTCAGCATCTGTAGGTCAGAAAGCTGGTGCTGTGATTAAGAAATATATCTCTTCAGATCCTAATCCAACGGCCAAAATTACTTCTGGAGGAACAAAATTGGGGATCCATCCATCACCAGTTGTGGCAGCATTCAGTTCTAGAGGTCCAAATCCGATCACTCCGGAAATACTAAAACCAGATATTATAGCGCCGGGAGTAAATATCTTGGCTGGCTGGACTGGTCAAGTTGGCCCAACTGGGTTAGAAAGAGATCCTAGGCGTGTAAACTTCAATATTATTTCCGGGACATCGATGTCCTGCCCCCATGTAAGTGGGTTAGCCGCACTAGTCAAGGCTGCCCATCCAGAATGGAGCCCTGCATCCATTAGGTCAGCCCTCATGACCACAGCCTATTCAACATACAGCAATGGCAAGACCCTTGTAGATATTTCCACTGGAGAATCATCAACACCATTTGACTATGGTGCTGGGCATGTTGATCCAGTAGCAGCTCTTGATCCCGGCCTTGTCTATGATGCTACTGTTGATGACTATCTAGGCTTCCTTTGTGCCTTGAACTATAGCTCATACCAGATTAAGCAAGTTACAACAAGAGACTTCACCTGCGTGCCAAGCAAAACATACAGCCTGGGTGATGTTAACTACCCATCTTTCTCTGTTCCATTTCAAACAGCATCAAGCAAACGGGGTGGTGCTGGTGTCACAAGCACTGTCAAATACACTAGGACTCTAACAAATGTGGGCACTCCCACAACATACAAAGTATCTGTGTCTTCTCAGTCTACATCAGTGAAGACCTTGGTTGAACCAGAATCATTGAGCTTCAGTGAACAATATGAGAAAAAGAGTTACACAGTAACATTTACTTCTAGTTCTATGCCATCTGGTACAGCCAGTTTTGCTCATCTGCAGTGGTCAGATGGCAAACATGTGGTTAGAAGTCCAATAGCTTTCACGTGGACATGATCAACATGGAAGAATTGCTCTAATAATCAAATATGGGCAAACATGTCCCAGCATACCGCAAATGATGCTCCACTCTGAGTATAATGAACATTTGCTTGGCATCTTTTCTCTTAGTTTCAGCAACTGAACAGCATACTCAGTTGCTCTTGCAATCTCTCTAAGTGATCAGGGAATTGGAAAAATGAAAGAATAAAAATTGTACATATTACATAAAACCGTGCAAAAGGTTGCTATTTTAACTTCAGTGGAATTTAATTTCAATATCTATATTTAGCCAGATTCTTCTTTCTTTCTCATCTCTAAACGATCACAACATTAAAGCATTTTAAAGTAGCAGGGTGGTTTTGACTGAGTAGTTCATGAATCTGTCAGATAGTGTAATCGTACAGTTATGAGAATCCAAATCAGAGGTTGCCCACAGGTGGTAAATTATTAGAATTGTGAATTTCCACTTGAAATTCTCCATAAGCAAATAAAATGAAGATTAATTTTTCACAGCCATTACACTTTTAAGTGATTTTCGATCATTCCCTGACCACCAACTTCCCAATGAGTCTCATGGTTGGTGAATAAACTCTACTTTTTCTCCGCCACTGGAAGCAGGTAAAATTAATAAAAAGCAAACTTTTGGCAAGTTACAATATACTTGATTGAAATTTGAAAGTCCTCTGTAAACTGATATGGGACATGGTAGGTAGAAATTAGATTGTTCCAAGCAGTCTTTGCTAAACAGTGGTTACCCAAAAGAGATTGAGCTATACGTCCACAGATGGCTTCACTTATCATTATACCAACATTGAATATCATCTACAAATGAATAGCTTTTAATCCATAGAATGGTTGAAGTTACTTCTATAAATTATGAACAAGCAGAACAATATTATTACTCATGTTGCCAGTAAATATTTCTGTATCTAATAGGTGGCTTCACATTTTTAACTCTACAGTGGCAAGCCAGTGTTATCATAGTCTGTAATCAACAATATATGATACCATAAACAATCTAACAAGCACAACATAATAATCATCTGGTACATCCTATCCATCCAGATTTATAATGAAGACAGATGAAAATATTAAAAAAATACTTCTTCATTATACAAAGAAAAAATGAATGTGTAAATTCAAAAATTATTCCGAATCCTGAATGGACTGACAAACTGGGAGATAATATGTATCAAGTTGCCAATATTTTTGTCTCACACCTTCCCAGACTTCTTCTCCCAGACAATTCTTAACAGGCAAGGGAATCAATTGTGTGGAGAAGCCCAAATTCTCAAGTTCTAAAGAAACTAAATTACAGTAAACAACATGGAAGAATGCATTACCTCCACAAAGACCATTGAAAAATGAATAGATTCCTCCATATTTCAACAATTTAGGAAGATGTTGGTGAAACTCTCTCAGTTCTTCATAATATTCTCCATAGGTGTCAAAGAATATGCCTGAAAAGTTCATCCAAAGAGTTATTAAATTGGAAATTGGGTTATAATGGTGTACCAAGAGCAATAATTTCTAAAAAGTAAATGTCTCTTCTCCATTCTAAAAGAGATGAGAAACAGAAATCAATAGAAGAAAAGGTGGCATTCAAAAACTCTCTTCATTTTGATAATTTTCATTTATAGGTCTAAACTAGCTCACATGATCTTAATATGTAAGATAAAAAATGAAAGAATTAGTGGCTCAAACTTAATCTTCTATAAAAGGAATAAAATGAGGTTTAGACACATTAAAGACTGTATACCAACTTGAAATATCAATACTAGACATAAATCAACTTCCAAAAATAAATTGGATTACATTTCCCATGACACTAAAATTTGTAAAGAAAAAAGATAAAGATCAGGATTACAAAGTTAGATATCATAATCCATTGTGGTAGTTAAATGAATTTTAAAAAAAAATGATGGACATAGAGTCAATAATCCTGCCTGTCACAGTTTTCAAAAGGGAATCATCCCTTATACCAGCTGGTGCAAATTATAAAAGTCTATCCTCAAGAGTACTTCACAAGGCAGTAGTTTAGAAACAAAAATTAAAGATAATATAATATAAATTGGATACATCATAATGCACATGTCTTGCTTGGAGAATCATCATTTGTAAAAGAGATGGAATTAGGTTAAGTCTATGCTTATATGAATAGCAGCAGGCAATGGGAATATAAGAAAGAAAATGCTACTATACGAAAGGGATAAATTAAGAATGGGTATGGTGGACAGGGTAATGTGTCTTGACTTACCATCATAAGATTTGAGTTGAGAAAGAATGTCCTGCCAGCGACCAAATATTATCTTTACATTGTTCTTCTGACCCCAACCAGACCGAAGCATACGCTCATAAACCTCCGGGTGAGCCTCCACAATGGTGTGTGTAACAGGAGAATATTGCTGAATGGCTGAATCCACAAGTCCCATTCCGAAGCCGATGTTTAGTATGTGACCACCTCCAGAGCAAACAGCCTTTGCGTGAGCCTCCATCAATGGTTTCTCCCAAGCCATCATGATAGCATTGCTGTCGGAATCCATTAGCCTGTCCTCACTAAAGCTAACCCTATCTTCCAAGTAATTCCCGTTAGAATCACTATTGTTATTTTCCACCCTTGCGATGGTTCCTAAGATCAACTCAGCCTGAATTCCTGGTCAATCATCGATATTTATTTGCAAGTGTAAAATGAAAAATGCACCAGACAGTTTAAATTGATCCTATAATTGGAAACAGCATAAGGATAACATAAATATATTGTTTAAACAAATTTTCATTTCAAAGAAAGGTACCAGTTGCTAGTAGACATTTGCAGAGGAGTACAACAATGTTCAGCATCAAGTTCGTAAAAATTTATTCATCAATGTACTCGATTGTGAAAGCCAAATCAATTATTGACATTAAAAAATCTCGAATTCTCATATTCCTACCAACTAAAGCTAATTCAAACGTGGAAAGGCAAAAGAGCAAAGCTAGGAATTTGAACTGTAACCCAAAAACATTTCATGAATCCAAAAAAGAATCGTAATTTGGAATTGCACTCAATCAAAATGAATCTCTAACGGCACCTAATAAAACAAACAAAAGTAATGTAACAGAGCACTAACCAGCATTGAGAAGGACTTCAAAAGCCTCTTGGTGGCCAGACTCCATGGCGAAATCTCCGGCGGAGTGGTTAGAGGGAGAGAGAGCGTTCCAGGGTGCGCCAGCTTCGAGAAGAGTCTTGACCACGTTGGCGTGGCCGAGCTTGGCCGCGTGCATGAGTGGGGTCAGACCATTACTGTCGAAGAACGATACGTCAGCTCCTGAGTCTATCAGAGCTTTCAGCTTGTCTATATCACCGTTCCTCGCCGCCTCGCACAGTTGCTCTTCCTCTTTCTCCATGGTTGCTGTGACTCGCTCTCAAGTGATACAGTAAAATCGTTCTATTAATAATTAGGTCTTCTTTAATGTTAATTAGAATTGACTCCACTAATAACTAGAAATGGTCCCCTAACATTTCTATAATTACATGGTATTCCAAAGAAAGTCTTTTATTGGCTTTTCAACCTTAATTTTTAAACAATATTTAATATATTAGTATTCGACATAAGAAGATTTGTCATAAATATTTATTATTATGATGATTAATGTACTTCTAAATTCTAGCAAATACAAGTTAATAACAAACATAAAGAAAATATCTTATTTATTTGATGTTAATTCTAACTATATTATTAATTAATAGCATTTTTTTTAATATTTGGAGACAATTTGAATATTAATAATGAGATTATGATGTTCTGTTGAATGAAATAAATATTAATTAAAATTAAAGGTCCATAATTTGTATTCTCGATACCCCTTTCTAGGTTAAAATAACCCTAATTAATAATAATAAGAAGAAGACGACTTCATCAAAGACTGCTACATTTAAAAGTAAAAAGCTCGCACGAGGCATTTGTATAATTGTATCCGATCATACACATCTTTCGGCCGAATTTTTGTCTCGTCATGCCACAACGATTCAAGAAACGGCACCGTTTGTTAGAATTAGGTACGTTCCTGCGCGGCCACCCCTCGACAACCCAAGATCATCGGCATTGACGACGCCACTTTATTTAATCATGTGGCGGCTGTGACTCTTCCTTGCGAAACATTATTTCACTCAACCTGCAACGCCGAAACACGTGTTTTACGCTCTCTCACGTATTCTAGATTGCTAGAATCCAAAGATGCATTGTCAATGTTCTAGCAGAATTTGGCAAATAGATCCAAACGGGGATTTTTCACCTAGTTTTTTTTTTTTTTTTTCGTGCATGTATTCTAGTTTTATTTTCGTTTAATTGGGATGTTAATTAATTTATTGATTTGAGTGAGAGTTTTTGAAATGGCCGGTGGGAGAAGGATCCATTTTTCTCTGCAGCTGAGGAAGTTCAAGAATCGACTGACAGGTAGCAACTCTAATTTTTATTTCCCCTTTGTTCGATTTATTAATGAATTTCAATGCATTATGTAATTTTATATACCGAATATTTTCTTTATTTTAGTAATCCAGATTCGCTTTGTATTGGGCCAGTTATGGCTGCTGGATAAGGCGGGTTGGGTGCGCATCATGGAGTATTTAAGATTTGGCTGCACATTTTCTTAAATTTCCATGATAACCAGCATTACCATTGTTTTGATATACATTTTATTGGGGACCATATGTTGCATTAGAATTTTGATATTCAGCTTGGTTAGATTGTTATCATTGTGTTAATCTTAGTGTTGTTGTTTATGCGGGTGCAGAATGGAATCAACATATAGAACATGGATTCGTGCGAAGAAAGATGCTTCAAGTATGTGGGATGCGGAGGAACTCTGCAAGGACCTCCACACTGCTCTTGGCACTACCAAATGGCAGGTCATTTCCCTATCTAAACAACTTGTGCAGATTAATTACTGACATTTATTTGGGCTGTATCAATATGCCTAGTGAATTTCAATAGTTTTACGTGGAATTGCAGTTAGAAGAGTTTACAAGGGCCGTCCAATCAAGTTACAAGAAGGGCATGATTGATGATGTCAGAGATAGACATCAAGAATTTATTATAGCAATTGAGGATCAAATTTAAAAAATTGAGAAGTCATTAGAGGAATCAACTCGTTCAAAGGGAAAGGTGTCTTTACCTTGGGTCCAATTGGATGAAGGTGAGTGCAGTGAATTTGCACTGTTTTTGTCTGGACTATCAGCATCCAAGGACAAATCTCTTGTAAAAGTTAACGGGAAGAATACTGAAACATCACAAGCAATGAATTCAGATTCAGCCCCTGATTGTTCAAAGAATTCAAGTCAATCTGTTGAGTGTTCCTTGGAGTCTAGGGAGGAGAAGTCACATGGGCATAGGAGGACAGCTAGTGCTAGTGCTAGTGCTGACAAAGGTGCTTGGAAGATAGCAATTACTATTGATAGTTACGGACAGAATTCTTCCAATGGACAGCCTCCATTACCCCAACGGAAGATACCCAGTGTCTCTGGGTTTCTAAATGCCATGGAATCTGCAGCCAAGTTGAAGTTCTCAAAGAATGGAATTAGGAAGTGGAAAGCAGCTGATCATTCTGAAAATGCTGATACTGCATTATTGAGATCTTCTCAGTTTACTAAGGTGAGTATATAAAAATACAACTCTGTTATTTTTAATTTTTTTGCTTTTTTATTATCACATTCTGCATTGCAATTTATTCTCCATAATTTTTTAATAGGGTATAAATACATGTTATGAAAAAAGTAAGAGTTGCCTGGACAGTTGTGATGATTGTTATGATAAGCAACTTTATGGCTGGTATGGAGCTATTCAGAGACAGCTTCAAAGGTCTCAATATCAGATGCAATATAGTCGGTCTGTTCAAGTGACATTTTGGATTGTTATTCTCCTTTGTCTGATTGGTGAGCTTGCTTAAACCTTGTTCATCTTTGTTTGACATCTATTCAAAAGTTAGAAAGTCCATCTTTGTTTGATATCCATTCAGAAGTTAAAAACCATATTATGTTGCTTTCTTTTCTACAAATCCGAATGATCCATACATAATCAAGTTGCTCTTATGATAAATTTGTTAGTGGCTTTGCGGAGTCATATTTCATCTGTTGTGAATGTGATTGCCTCACCCAATTAAATTTTGGTTGATGGATAACTATTTTTTTGATGATTTTGGGTAACAGTTGGCAATATTACTCAAATTGTATTTTCTTCAAAGTGGATTTTTGGGTTCATCAAGGCCAATGGCTTTTTGTTCTCTCTGCAGCTTTAATAACATTGTATGCAGTCTAAAAAGGAGATGTAGTGATACAACCAGTCTTGGCAAGGAGGTTCAACGCCATAATACACAGCAAGACAATCTACACATGCCTAATAGTCTAATTACAAGGCAGCATATTTCAAAGGTTAAACAAGCAATACAAGCTTTTGTTCAAAGCCAAATAACAAGTCAAATACTTGAAGAGGCTGAAACA
>JAVXUL010055997.1:0-10413 GCA_035590515.1 Trichilia minutiflora
TAATTTGTAATAGATATTTAAATACTCTTGGGACTGGTTGATCCCCATGAATTTCATAAGGATGACTGTTTTATCTAATTGTGCGCACGGATGTATATTTTTAAATGTTGTGGCTTATTTTTATCTATTCCGAGTTTGGGTGTTGAGATGATATGATTTGGAAGTGTTTTTTTTATTTAGAATAGATTCTTGTGAATGCCTTATAGGCCTACAAGGGGCATTCGGTGTGATTGAGTGCACCCTGGAGGTCTGTGGCGTCTGTCACAGGTGGGCCCCATGGGTAAGGGTGTGACATATACACACTAACAGTCAGACATATAAAGAAATATTGCCCTAGTTTAAGAAGATTAGAGGCAGTGGGATAGTCTGAACAGAGTTCAAAGTTTCTTCATTCATCATAACCTATGCCTCACCTATAATCCTTAGGTGTCTGTTGCTCTAGTTCGAGAGTATACCCACTTTCTAAAGTAATCAAAGGAACCAATCACTAGTTTAGACTCAGGTATTTGCTATGAATCAAGAGCAGGCTCAGACCAATCCAGATTTGATTGCGAGTATGATAATGATCTTTGACCATCCAGTATATATACTAGTTGACCCTGGTTTAGATAGGCTATTCATTAGCATGGTATTTGTACAGCACACTAATAGAGACCTGGTACCTTTAAAATCAAAGTTAGTTGTTCATAACCCTTAGGGCAGAGATTTCTTCGAAATATCATGTTTAGATGGTGTGAGGTTCTGGTAAGAGATACTACTCTTGAGGTTGATCTGATTGTGTTGAGAATTTAGAACTTTGATGTCATCTTGAGAATAGAATGATTGTCATAGTATTATACTTCAATTGACTGTTTTAAGAAGGTAATAACCTTCAAAAGGCTAGGTAAGCCAGAAATTATTTTTACAAATGAGTGAAGAATACTTCCTTCTTGCATAATATCGATGATGAAAACTAAAAGATTATTACAGAAAAGGTGTCAGGTATATTTAACACATATGATTAATAAATCAGTTTCAGAATTTAGCCTAGAATAGGTGCCAATAGTTAGAGAATTTTTCGATGTGTTTTCAAAGAAATTACTTGGGTTGCCGTTTGATGAAGAATTTAAATTTTGTATTAATCTTATTTGAGAAATTACGTCGATTTTGATACTACCCTATCATATGGCACCTATAAAATTGGAAGAATTAGAAACTCAATTGGAAGATTTGATCAAAAAGGATTTTATCCGACCAAGTGTATCTCTCTAGAGTACAACAATATTGTTTGTAAAGAAGAAGGATAATATGTTAAGGTTGTATATTGATTACAGACAGCTCAACTGGGTTACCATTAAAAACAAATATCCACTATCAAGGATTAATGATTTGTTTAATTAATTGTAGGGTGCAAGTTTGTTTTTTAAGATTGACTTGAGATTGAGATATCACCAGTTTAGGATTAGAGAGGATAATGTCCACAAAATAGTATTTAGAACTCGTTATGGTCATTATCAGTTCTTAATCATGCTTTTTGAACTAACAAACACACCAGTAGTTTTTATGAATCTGATGAATCAAGTTTTCCATCCTTATTTAGACAAGTTTGTTATCGTGTTTATCGATGATATACTTGTGTATCTGAGAAGTAAGAAAGAACATGCTCAACATCTCAAAGTAGTGCTTCAAACCTTGAGAGAGAGGTAATTGTATTTAAAATTCTATAAGTGTGAGTTCTGACTTAGAGAAGTTAATTTTCTCGGGCATGTTATATCTGTTAATGAGATATTTATAGATTCAAGGAAGGTTGAAGCTATAGTATAGTGGGAATAGCTAAAGAATATTACATTGATTTGTAAATTCTTAGGGTTAGCAAGATATTATAGGAGATTCATTAAGGGTTTCTTCTTGTTGGCTACACAATTTACTTGACTTACTAGAAAAGAGGTCAAGTTTGAGTGGAATGATCAGTGCGAGTAAAGTTTTCAAGCTTTAAAGAATTGTCTTACCTCGGTACCGATCTTGACACTTCTTATACTAAAGGGCGAGTGTATGGTTTATAATGATAAAAAAAATATATGTTAATGCAGAATGAAAAGGTTATACTTTATGCTTCTCTAAAGTTAAAAAAAGATAAAGAAAATTATCCTACCCATAATTTAGATTTGGTTATTATAATGTTCGCATTGAAGATATAGAGGCATTACTTATATGGAGAGTAGTGTAAGATTTTCACTGATTACAAGAACCTAAAGTACTTACTCACGTAGAAGGAATTGAATCTGAAATAACAGAGATTGTTAAAATTGATTAATGATTATGACCTGATTATTGACTATCATCTAAAAAAGGTAAATGTAATGGAAAATGCTCTGAGTAGGAAATCAGTACACTTAGCTTATATTTACACCACTTATATGCCTCTGTTGATAGGGTTGAGAAAAATGAGAATAACATTAGAGTGTGATAAAGTTGGAGCCTTGGTTACTAGTTTCATAGTCAGACCTACCCTAGTAGATCGGATCAGACAAGATCAGATGTAAGATAGTGAGTTAACTAAAGCTTGTCAAGGGATTTTAAATGGTAAAGAGAGTGACTTTTACTTCACTCAGGATAGGACAATGACCTTTAGAGGATGGGTCTGTATGTCAAATGATAAGGTATTGAGAGAGGCTATTTTGAAAGAAGCGTATAGTTCTATATTTACTATACATCTAGACATTACTAAGATATATCAAACCATCAGAGAGAGTTATTGATGGTCAAAGATGAAGAGAGATATAGCTAAGTTTGTGGCTAGATGTTTGATATGCCAGCAGGTTAAGACAGAGCACCAGAGACCTATAGGAGCCCTCTAACCTCTACCTATACCTGAGTGAAAGTGAGAGCACATTACGATGGACTTTGTGGTTGGCTTGCTTCAGACACAAACTGACTATGATGCTATTTGGATAATTGTGAATCGACTCACTAAATATGCTCACTTTTTGCCAATCTGGATAAATTTCTCCTTGGATAAGTTGGCCAAATTATATATAACAGAGATTATCAGATTGTATGGTGTACAAGCTGTGATTGTGTCAAATCAAAACCTTCATTTTAGCTCTTAATTTTGACCAAGATTTTAGAAGGCTATGAGTACTCAATTAACCTTTAGTTCTGTATTTTATCCTCAGATGGATGGACAATTTAAAAGGATCATCCATATGCTAGAGGACATACTTCAGGCATGTGTTATAGAATTCCAAGGCAAATGAGATACGCAATTATAATTAATAGAGTTTGCATATAATAATAGTTATCAAACTAGCATTAGGATGATGCTTTATGAAGCTTTATATGGTAGAAAATATAGAACTCTATTATGTTAAGATAAAGTCAGTGAGAGAAAGCTTGGTAATGAAGAGTTGATTGAGATTACCATTAAGAAAGTTAAGATTCTCCGAGAAAGGTTAAAAGTGACTCAGGATAGGCAAAAATCATATGTCGATAATCGGACAAGAGGATTGGAATTTAAAGTAGGTGATCTAGTTTTCTTGAAAGTATCGCCCTAGAAAGAAAAAATTAGGTTCAAAAATTAAAAAACGTTGCATCCTCGATATATTAAACTGTTCAGTATTGTGAAAAGAATTGAGTCAGTAACTTATAGACTAGATTTGCCATTAGAATTAAGTCGAATTCATGATGTATTTCACATATCTATGCTTAAGAAGTGTGTATCAGATCCATCATATATACTTGAAGTGCCACCAATTAATTTGAGAGAAGATCTTAGTTATATGGTTTAACTGATAAGGACTCTTGATTGGTAAGAAAGAGTATTGAGGAGTAAGATTATTTTAATAGTGAAAGTCCTGTGATGGAGCACCACAGTTGAGAAAATGACTTGGAAACCTGAGACTTTGATGATATAATAATATCCACATCTCTTTTAGCAGTAAAGTATATTTAGCCTGAAGAGGTAGATCTTTTTGTGTTTTTTATATAACGTACATTTGATAATCAGTATTATCTTGTTAACTTAGAAGCTATAGTTTTCTCTCCTAATAATAAATAATAAATGAGGTATTTTAAAATACCTTTATTTAATTATTAGGAAAAAAAAGCTATACACATTAGCGATAATTCCCTTATGTACCATTTTCTAAATACATCATGTAGAATTTTAAGGATAAAAATTTTTTAAAGGGAATTCTTTCTATTTATTTGTATACATGTGAATTCATATGATTCTTGCACAAAAGAGTTTGTTAGTTTAAAAATTCCTTGTTAAATAATTAAGTAATATTGAACTATTTAATAGTTAAAAAGAACTAAATTTTTGACCTTAAAATCATCTCCAATTAAAAAAAAATTCTATTGTTTTTGTAAAACTAAAAGAGACCTTTATGTTGATATATTATAGGTTCCGTGAGGATATGTAGATCAAAAGTTATGAGTATTGGAAGTGACAGTCCTCATTTAATGAAAGTGAAAAAGTATCGATGTGTGAATAGTTAAAAGTATCGATACTTGATATTGAAAAGTTATGAGTATTGATACTTTCACAGAAAGTATCGATACTTGGAATGTAACATGCTATTTAACGACTGAAAGTATCGATACAATATAAAAAGTATTGATACTTAGGCACGTACGTATCATTGCGTTGCATCAGCATAAAAAGTATAGATAAAAAGTATCAATACTTGGGACTATAATGAATAGTAAAGGGCCAATTATCGATACACTATTGAGGAAGATATCGATACTTTGGGGGTCATTGTAAATAGTAAAGCAAAGCATCGATACTTAGATAAAAGTATCGATACTCTGGGATACAAAACAAACTCGGAACCTAACTCCCAATAAAAAGTATCAATACTTTGGGAAAAGTATCAATACTTTAAATATAACGGCACTGTGTAACCTATATTTTAAGCTGAAGTATCAATACTTAAGAGAGAAGTATTGATAATTTAAACTTGACGAACCTAAACGACCTCCTTTTTCGAGTTAAAGTATTGATACTTGAAGACGTGGTGAACTCTGAAACATAGTTTTGGAAGATATTGTGGTCTTTCCAAAGCCTCTTATATATGGACATATGGCTTCTTCCTCCCCATTTCTCCTCCCTTCTCGTGTCTCTCTTAGTTTTCTCTCCATTCTATAATCTAAACCAATTCTCACTTAAATCTCTATCAAAATCCCTCATTTTTCTTAAAATAGCATCAACAATCAACATCAAAGCTCGGGAATACCGTTTGATTAGAGTTTCATTTGACGATTCATAAGAAATCAAGGAAAAAGGATCATGAATAAACAGTAAATGAGAAGTTAAATCAAGCAAAGAAGGGGTCAAAATATATCTATTAGTCTGGCTAAGTACACCCTTAAGCTTATTTCTTTGATTTAGGTTATCTTTGAGAATGAATCAAGAAAAAAGTAACTAGGTTACTAGATTTTAAGTATAATCTAATTTATCAACTGGATTGGTAAATTAGGATGTTTAAGTGTATTTTGGTGTTGAAAAGATTAAGGATAACCTTTATAGAGTGAGAATGTGAATAGTCAGGGGTTAATTGTGTAAAGAGAGAAAAAAAAAGAGAGAGAGGTTCATTTGTTTACAAATGAGTAACGAAGAGTATTACAGCATTATACTCGCAATCATGTACAGTATACATTTTGTAACCTCAGTGTCTTCTGTAAAAGGTTGTTGAACCTTATACATATATGTATTCAGGTGTGACAACTTTGGTTAAAGAGTCTTCGATGCAAGGAAGACGTCGAAAGAGTGGTTCTCCACCTCAAAGTTATGAGTGAATGTTTATTTGCTTTCATTCTTTCTTCAAAAACTGTTTTAAAATATATTTTTTTTTGTTTATAAAGAAACAAAAAGATTTTATGTAATCATATTAAGGAGGGGTTGAATGTTGTTGTGTAGTAATCGAGAAGATCAGTTGTTTGTGGTAGATTTAGGTAAATATTTTAGTATGATATGTTTAAGGCCGGAGGCTAGATATATCTATTGGATTTGATGACTTTATATGCTTGTAGAATGTTTTGTATGTTTGTATAATGATGGTCCGAAGCCAATGTGAATTGATTTTATTGGTTATGATTATGAAAATGAGGATTAAAGCCTGAGAGCCAATGTTTTTGTTTGTTGTGATTTGGCTTTGCGTACTAGTTTTTATAGTTTGGCCTTGAGTGCCACGGTTTTGCTTGATTTTGAGATTTTGAGCCTTCTTTGTTAATTTAGGTCGTATGTGTTAGAGATATGCCCTAGAACTAATCGTGTCATATGGTTTAGGATCATTATTTCTTTGTATACACTCTTTGTAATTATTTGTAAAAATGTTAACAATTAATAAAATGGCATTTTCAGTATCTTGCATTATGTTCATTTGCTACTTATTTTATTTTCTTTATTGATGCAAGATATATTCTTGTATGTATTATGTGTTAAGATTTTATCTATAATGAGTTACAGATATGAGAACAGAATCTTTTATATAAATACATTCAAAATTGATTCCAGATTGAGGTGGTGTCATCAGGGATAATGACATTACATGATCGACATGTTTTGTTGCTACCAATGATTAGTATTCGATACTGATAGTTGGATGACGAGTCTCATTTCATAAGAGCATAAACATGGGTATTATATTTGAGAACATGATACTAAATGTGATCAAACATGATCAATTACATAGGTGAATATCTATAGTCAATGATTAATTATACAGTCATACTAATGTACCATTAGTCCTTAGACCTGAGATATCATGGTTGTAATATGCAGTAAGGCACATCGTTCACTTGTGTATATTACACTGGGCTAGACACGCCTGGTGAAAGAAGCTTAATGGTAATGTGTTCTTATTTTATAAGAACAGGTCATGGTCAAGATGGAATCTACTGGTTCAAGTATTGGAGCTTAAGATCCTAGGCAGAACTGTCATTTACGGGGATTAAATCTCTGGTTAGAGTACACAAATTCTAAAAAGGAGTTTTTGGATACGTGGATCCTGTTTATGATTGAGGCTCTGATCCTATGATCGAGTTAAGGGTTTGACGATATTATAATCTACACTCGATCGGAGTCGACAGTAGAGGGACCTTATTACATTTAAGTACGACTATATGAGTTCATCTAAATTTCATTCTCTGTGTTCTAGGGGTTATGATATCTTGTTAGAGATCACTCATGATCATTGAGAACTTCGATTATAAGAAGTTATATCAAAGTGATACGAATGTATTCGTATTTACTCATGTCTAGTTCACGGTGAATCCAAGGGGTCACACACAATAACTAGTAGTTGATGATGGATGAAAATAATATTATTAAGCTAGTTAATGAAATTTAGTATTGACAAAAAATAAATTACTCCGATATTTGATCGGTAAGCAATTTTATTCTTTATAATAAAGAATACAATTTTTTGATAATAACGAGCTAGCACTCATTGGTTCGAAAAATATAATGGTATTAATGGAGACTTGAATAAATATATTTTGATATATCAAGTAATAAATAAAATTATTTATTTATTACATATGTTGCTAAGTATTCATTTATTGATAAATAAAGTGTTAAATATTAAATAATGGTTATTTAATTTAAATAAACACTTGGATGACACATGGCACTATAATAGTTTTCCCAATGTCATCATCACAAATGTCCTAATACTTGCTTTTGATCTAACGGTCAAGAAAATTTCATTTATTCTAATTAATGTAATTAATAATAAATTTTAAAAAGGAAAAAAAATTTATAATATATATATATTATATAAAATGTTATATATATTTAATAATATTATTATAATATGTTATAATAATATTTATATTATTAATGTTATTATTTGGATAATAACATTAATATTAGCCAATCACAAGCTTCCAAATGGTTTCTTTTCTTTTGTTTATTAAAATGAATGGATGCCACCTATAATCCATAAATTAAAATAGATTCAAATCCATTAGCATTATTTTATTCATATATATATATGGACGTGGGAGGCATTCATTAGAGGATTGATTCAATTTTTTAATTTGCAAAAGAAAAACAAAACACAAAAAGGAAGAAACCGAGGCAAGGAAGCTTATGGGTGAACAAGTTTTGTCATTTTGAAACTTGTTTTCAAGAAGCAAAAAGGAAGAAAAAGAAAAGAACAAAAAGGCAAAGTGTTTCCCTTGTTTTTCAATTCTTTTCTTAGCATGATATGTGTAGATATATGTAGATATATAAACCATAGTCGCTAAAAGGTTTGAAAAATTATTTTGAAAGCAAATAAGGCTCCAACACCTCACCACCATCTCCATCATCTCCAAGCTAGTGTGTGGATACTGTTGGAGGGGAGACTTCAAGCTTGTTGGACAAAGCTCACTTGGACAAAAATATCAAAACCCTAACACAGATATGTATGCTAAATGGTTTAGCTATATGTGTATACATAAATTGAAAAGCATGGATCCTCTAGGTTTTCTTGCATAACCACTCTTCAAATTGGTATCAAAGCCATGTAAATTTTCTATTTTATGCATGTGTTGCTTTAGTTTGTTATTGGTTTAAGGCTTGTGTTGATATATGTTGGTTTTGGTGGCTTTTGGATAATGTATTCATATTGTTAATCAAATGTTGTTAACATGTTTTTATGCATGGTTTGATGTGTTGCGAAGTTTTGGGATGAATTTGGACATCTTATGGAGTGTTTAATATGTTGGTTTTGTATTGAAAACAAAAGAAATTGAGAAACAAAATGAGACAAATTCGGGTGCACCAAAACAAGGAAGCCACTATTTTTTTTGGGCACGCTCGACACATCGCGCACCCATCCACCTACTAGCAGACGGGCACTTGACATGGCACTGGCCGCATGTATGCATTGCACGTCGCATCCAGCCTTCTTTCATTTATCACAAACATTAAATTTTTCTGGAAAAATTTGGTTTTCGCGTTTTCGTACTCAACGCGCTTTCGATTCGAGTTTTAAATGATAGGGATCATTAATTCTTGAATTATAAGCAATTTTGAAGAAAACGACACATCAACCAAACCCAGTCTCGATGAGAGGCATTTTCGTAATTTGTTATATAGAGACCAAAATACAAATTTTTAAAGTTGTTTAAAAATTTCAAGATATAATATTAATTATTAATATTATTACTTGAGCCACTAATCCCACTCAATCACTAATTAGATTAGTGTTTTTCTGTTACTAAAAATTTTAATTATTGAATTAAAAAAAATTTTAATATAGAATTGTTCCATATGAGTAGAAAATGTGTTTCAAATACTAAAAATTAAAATTTTAATTGAATAATGATTCTAATTATTTTTTTTAATTAATCTAGAATTAGTAGAATTCTAGTGGGAGTAATTAAAAGCCTTATATCAACATAATCAATAATAAATTAATTGTTAAGTTATTAAGTTGACATGATCAAACAGTAATGGACTAAGATTTAAAATAGATGTCATTTTTAGAAAATGATATAGAGTTTAAATTCCATCACTGTATAATTAACTAAGACTTGAATAAAATCCTCCATTAATAAAATATTAGGCTTAAACATTCCAATACAGTCAATAGGTTATTGGTATTTCTGATGGGGTAACCCAATAACTGTCAGGTGAGGACCTTCATAGGGTGTCGTAGTCTAATTGACATGTTTCTTGGTAGATTGCTTTGGTTTTCAATATCTATCAGGTGAAGAGGTCTGATTGCTACCTATTTAACAAAGGGCATTGGGTCTAGCCTAACTAGGTTCAAGCACCAATAACTATTAGGTGAGGTGTAAGAATCTAAAGGTAGATTGATTATGCCTTGTAAAGAGTTGCAAACAGAAATGTGTTTCTGACTTATTAGACTTATTTAACCAATAACTGCCAGGTGAGATTTTATGAGTTTAATAAGAAAATAATCACCCACTAATAAATTTGTAATAAGATTACAATAAGATTAAAGGAATCCAGGATTTAATTTAAGTAATGAGAGCACTATTTAATTTAAAGTCCAAAACTAAATGATTTGATATACATTTATATATACTGATGTATTTCTTTTTCCTGCAAATTAATCAATATTTAAAACTTTGATCAAGTGATAGAAAATGAATGGTTAATCCGTTAGCTAAAATCCTTGACACTCATAAACTGATCGAACCTAATTTTAAGGTCTGGTTTAGGAATCTCAAAATCGTTCTGGATTCTGAAAAAATTGGGTATATTATTAATGAACTTACACCTAAAACCTTTCCTATAGATTCATCTCTAGAGGAGAGAAAGACCTTCTAGAAATGGCAGGATGATGGTCTTAAAGTAAGATCATGAAGGTTCTATGACCTAAATCATGCATAAATGTAAGTTTTTCATCAAGAAACCCTAGGCTAAAATTGATGAAAACATAGGTTAACAACAAAAATTACCTTAGGGCTTTT
>JAVXUL010056028.1:0-10411 GCA_035590515.1 Trichilia minutiflora
TGTAATGGTGGCATTGTTTTAATGGGTAACAATGCAGCTTGTAAGGTTATGGGTAAGGGTACAATCCGAATTAAAATACATGATGGTATTGTGAGAACTTTCACTGATGTTAGACATGTTCCTGATTTGAAAAAGAATCTCATCTCTTTGGACACCCTAGAGGCACTTAAGTGTAAATATTCAGCTGAAGGTGGAGTTTTGAAAGTTAGTAAAGGTGCTCTTGTGGTTATGAAAGCTTGCAGGTCTGGTAGTTTGTATATTTTGTAAGGATCTTCAGTTATAGGTTCTGTTGTAGTCTCTACATTATCTTTATCTGGTTTTGACATCACCAAATTATGGCACATGCGGTTAAGCCATATGAGTGAGAAAGTTTTAGTTATATTAAGCAAAAGAGGTCTTCTTTGTGGACAAAGTACTGGGCCAATGGAGTTGTGTGAGCATTGTATTTTTAGAAAGTAAAAAAGAGTTAGCTTCAATTCACCAGCAATTCACTAGACAAAAGGTACTTTGGATTATATTCATTCAGATCTTTAGGGACCTTCACATATTTTGTCCAAGGGTGGTGCCAGATATATATTGACTTTCATTAATGATTATTCAAGAAAAGTTTGGGTTTATTTTTTGAAGCAAAAAAATGATGTTTTCTTGACCTTTAAGCAATGGAAAGTTATGATTGAGAAATAGACAGAAAGACAGATCAAGCAACTTAGAACAGATAATAGCTTAGAATTTTATGTAGATGAATTCAATGAATTTTGTAAACATGAAGGAATGGTTCGACACCACACAGTCAGGATGATGCCTCAACAGAATGGTGTGGCAGAGCGGATGAACAAAACTCTTTTGGAAAGAGCTCATTGTATAATCTCTAATGCAAGTTTGACAAAAGTTTTTTGGGCAGATACGATCTTTACTGCTTGCTATATTATCAATCGTGCTCCTTTTGCAGCTATTAATTATAAAACTCCTGAAGAAGTTTGGTCAGGTACTCTTGTAAATTACTCTGATTTAAAAAATTTTGGGTGTCCAGCATACATGCATATAAATGAAGGAAAATTAGAACCTAGAGTTAGAAAGTATATTTTTCTTGGGTATCCTTCTGAAGTAAAAGGATACCAATTATGGTGTTCAGATCCTAAATCCCTAAAATTTGTAATTAGCAGAGATGTTATATTTGATGAGTTGTCTATAATGTCCTCAGAAAAGAAGTGTTCTGATTGTGATTCAAGTAAGAATGATAGTATGCAGAAGCAGGTGTAAGTAGAGATCGGTAGTTCTATTCCTTCTTAGTTAAGTTCCTCTACAACTCAGTCAAAGCCAACAGAGATATATGAATTTCTTGAAGATTATTCAAAGGAAGAGCAATATTCCATAGCCATAGCCAGACCAAAGGGGGAGATTCAATCACCATCAAGATATGCAGATATGGTCGCATATACTTTGACAATTACAGAAGAAACAAATGGAGTTGGTGAACCTTCTACCTACTTAGAAGCAATTTCTTGTGATGATTCATGCAAATGGTTAATTACGATGAATGAAGAAATTAAATCTCTCCATAAAAATAAAACTTGGATTCTTGTAGAGTCGCCTTCAGAAAAGAAGATTGTTGGTTGCAAATGGGTCTTCAAGAAAAAGGAAGGTATTTCAGAGGTTGAAGATAATAGATACAAAGAAAGATTAGTTGCAAAGGGCTACAATTAGATACAGGGTATTAATTTTAATAATATTCTTTTACTTGTAGTTAAGTAAAGCTCTGTTCGTGTTCTGCTTGCTTTGGTGGCCATGTATAATTTAGAATTAGAATAACTTGATGTTAAGACAACTTTTCTGCATGGTGATCTCGAGGAGCAAATTTTTATGAAGCAACCCAAGGGTTTTGAAATTAAAGGAAAGGAAGATCATGTTTGCTTATTGAAGAAATATCTATACGAGCTAAAACAATCTCCGAGACAATGGTATAAAAGGTTTAATTCCTTTATATTGAGTTATGGTTATTCGCAGAGCATGTATGATAACTATGTTTACTTTCAAAAATTGGAAGATGATTCTTTCATTTATCTGTTATTTTATGTTGATGACATGCTCATTGTTGCTAAGAATCCGAAAGAAATTTAAATTTTGAAGACTCAGTTGAATAACGAATTTGAGATGAAAGATTTGGGAGCAGCTAAGAAAATTCTTAGTATGAAAATTAAGAGAGATCGAGGAGGTAGAAGATTGTATTTGTCACAAAAAAACTACCTTGAAAAGGTTTTGGAAAAGTTTGGTATGAAGAATGTAAAAACTGTCAGTACTCCTTTTGCTAGCCATTTCAGATTATCAGCTGCTCAGTCATCAAAGTCAGATAAAAAAAAAGATTATATGGTATATGTACCATATTCAAATGCAGTCGACAGTATTACGTATGCTATGATTTGTATAAGTCTTGATATTTCATAAGCAATTAGTGTTGTTAGCAGATATATGCAAAAACTGTTAGTACTCCTATTGCTAGCCATTTCAGATTATCAGTTGCTCAGTCACCAAAATTAGATAAAAAAAAAATTATATAGTATATATACCATATTCAAGTGCAGTCGGCAATATTATGTATGCTATGGTTTGTACACATCCTGATATTTCACAAATAGTTAGTGTTGTTAACAAATATATTTCTTATCTAAGGAAAGAAAACTGACAAGCGGTGAAGTGGATTCTCAGATACTTGCGTGACACTTCAGACACTTGTTTGGAGTTTGGAAGAAATAGTGACACTTTGATTGTTTTTGTAGATTCTGATTATGTTGGAGATCTTGATAAAAGAAGATCAACTACAGGTTATGTATTTTGCGTTGGTGGATATCCAGTTAGTTGGAAAGATACTTTGTAACATATTGTAGCTTTATCAACTACAGAAGTAGAATATATGGCAGTGACTAAAGCAATCAAGGAAGCTTTATAACTAAAGGATTTATTTGACGAATTCAGTTTACATCAAGGTGTTACTATAGTTCATTGTGATAGTCAGAGTACTATTCACTTGACTAAAGATCATATGTATCACGAGAGGACAAAGTATATCGACATGAAATTTCATTTTATCCGAAAATCATAGTTGAAGAAAAAATTCTTGTTCGAAAGATTAGTACCAAGGACAATTCTACTAACATATTTATGAAACCTCTTCTAGTTTACAAGTTTAGGCAGTGCTTGAGCTTGATTGGTGTTCATTGATTGTGGCTTAAGCCCGTTAGGACTTTAATGGAAAAGGTGGAGCAAATTTTGGAGTATATTTTTCTATCTTTTGTGTACTGGATACAAGCCAAGGTGGAGATTTATTGGGATTGGTGCCTTGCATCCATCCCGCATTGACTAATTAAACTTATTACTTCCCTCCTGTAGACTATAAATAAGAGGGGTATGATGGATTTTAAGGAGTGGAATGATTGAGGGTATTTAGACTTTAGGTTTTTTGTAAAATTAGGCATATAAGTCATTTGGGCCCTTGAAGTTAATTCGGACCCTTTCAGTTTAAAAATTTTGTGCTCTCTTTTATTTGTAAGTTTAGGAGCACTCTCCTAAATTTTTTGTATTCTCTTGTTTTGAAGATAATAAATATTTTGCTCGCCTTCATTCGTGGATGTAGGTCATATTAATCGAACCACGTAAATATTGGTGTCTTGTTATTTTTGTTTTGTTATTTAATTGTTTAAAATCCTTTTGTTAATTTCCTGGGAATATTTTCCTAACACCTATCACTATAATATCATCCATATGAACCAACAATATAAGTAATTCTCCAATATTCTTCTTCACAAACAAGGAATTATCTGACCTAGAATTAACAAAATGACAATTAGACAAAGCTATTTTTAATTTTTCATACTAAGCTCGAAGTGGTTGTTTCAAACCATATAAATCTTTGCCCAGACAAAAGATGGTTTATTCTTATTGGTAAAACCTTTAGGCTGCCGAATGAAAACTTCTTCTTTTAGCTTTCTAAGAAAGCATTGTTAATATATAGTTGTCTCAACTCCTTGTTATTCATCACTACTAAACTTAAAACGATTCTAACTATAGTATATTTTTTTATAGGACTAAAACTTTCAAAGTATCCTAGCCTAAAGTTTAGTGAAAACCTTTCACTATGAATCTTGCATTACAACAAGCAACACTACAATCTGGATGATATTTTATTTGAAACATCCACTTGTTCTATGTCAAATTCATACCCTCCGAGTACGGCACAAGTGACCATGTCTTATTTCTTACTCAGGCTTGAAAAAACTCTTCTTCCACAGCTTTGTACCACCGTGGAACAGTTAAAGCAGTACTAACATCACTAGGTTCAGTATCTTGCACGAACTCAGCATTAACAGAAGTTGCAATATAAAGTTTAAGCTTAAAAATATCAGCATTTGAGTGAGTTACCAATATCATTGGGTGTAAATATTGTTTAATGGTATACATCAAATTTATAAGGTATGGGTCTGTATGGATGTAGAAGTAGTTGTTAGTGATTTAGACTTTTTGTGAGACACAGAAGATACCATTTCAGGTTGTGTTAGAAACTTGGAAATAGGAGTGGTAATTCGGATAAACATGTCATATTTATATAATGTCAGCAAATTTATAGTATTTTTTGTGTCGATACAAATATGATTCATTTATTAATTATGTCAAAAATTCTCAATCTGGATACAATTTATTTATTAATCATGTCATTCATTTAATGAACAGGTGACACATCATAATACGATTAGTACTATATAATTTATTCAATTCATTTAATTAATCAACATAAATTTAACTTATTTAACTAACTATTTATTTAAAGATAAATTAAATATCAAAATATAAATAAATAAAATTACTATATTAAATAATTATTTATTTAGATATAATTATTTATTTAAATATGATTATTTATTTAACTAATCGTATTTTAATTGTGTCTTAAATAGATAAATAGATTTAAGAAGTTAAACTTGAAGCTGACATGATTATTAATTGTGTAACACGAATACAATCCGATTATTATTCATGTTAAAATTTTCAAACCTAAATTTATTTAATCATATCGAATTCTTGTTGAATAATCATATCATAACCTAAATTGTCACTCCTACATGGAAGTAGTTGACAATGTAATTATAAACTCGATGGACCTATCAAAATTTTATTTATGATTGGATGGTGGTGACTATTCAACGACAGATAGTACACAAGTTGCACAAGAATTTTGATTGCAATTAGATATAGCAATAAGAAGATTATCATTACCATGAGACATAAGAAACATGTCTTTGTAAGCTCTCGATCTTGTAAATGTGATGACATCTGTTGAATAAGTTAAAGATGGCAACATGGATGAAGAATTCTCAGTGTTACTAGAACTAGATTTAGGACAAAATAAATCTAATTAAAGAAATTCACTTTCATTAAACATTACATATCTAACAACAAGTTTGCATTATTTAGAGAATAGATGATTTTTTAAAGTTGTTACCTATCCAAATAATGATGAACTAAGTCACCAATTTTATTTTATAAGATTCTAAGATCAAGTGTAATACCTGGTCTAAGACTATTAATAATATTATTTGCTTTGACCTAACTCATGGGACCCACAGCTTTATTTTCGATAATGGGCCTAAATCCATCCCCAAAGACCTTGTTAACAACTTGGTTCCAACTTTATATATATAACCTAATAATTTTCTCTCCCATTCTAATGTGGGACTTCTCTTGCCCGCATTGTCACCCTGAAGCCTGCTAGAAGTAGCTCCTTCCTTAGACCTTTGTCTCGGTGCCACTCCTCGTCCTCAAGGACTAGGATGTTATAGGTCCATCAGCTTCCGTCGACTCATCCTCGAGCCCACAATTGTGCTGGAGAAGAGTTGGCTCTAATATCATATCATAACACCTGACTCAAGACTGTCAATAATATTGTCTGCTTTGATCGAACCCATAGAGCCTTATGGCTTTGTTGTTAGTAATAGGCTTAAACCCATCCAAAAAGCTCTTGTCGACAACTTGGTTCTAACTCTACATATATGGCTCAATAACTTTCTCTCCCATTTTGATATGGGACTCCTCTTGTCCCCATTGTCATCCTGAAGTCTACTAGGAGTCGTTCCTTGTTCAGCCCTTTGCCCTAACATCACTCCCTACCCTCAAGGACCGAGATGTTACATCAATGATTGATTAAGCATAAAAAAGTGTTAGGAATCCATAGCTCTCATTTAAATGGTTACTGAAAAATATTCTACTCTTTATTTTTACTAACTTTTGTTTCCTTGATTATCGTTTTTCGAAAAGATTACTATAGAAAAATATTTCAAGGCTTGAAAATGATTTGGGTTCAGGTTATTTTAAGATTATTGATAATTAAATCGAGATGAGGAAGCGGCGCCACAACAATTTGCTCACTTCAATTGGGTTGAATTACCAAGAAGTGGGAGAGATGTCATAGATGATCTGCTCTTCTTGGTTGTTATTAAAGATTATATGGGATTGATAATTAGAGAAGGGAGAGGCGACACCAATTGTCTGCACCTCTTGGTTGTTTAGTCCCTTTTTAGAATTTTAACAAGATTTGTAACCAGAGGTGTGAGAGGCATCATTAAAGGTCCGTTTCGCTTGGTTATTTTTGAATTATTAAGGTTTTAATTTTTTGTTTTGGTACATTTGTGTTTAATGCTCAAGAAATCTTAGTTGGTGGCGAGTTCTATGTATCCAAGAAGGTTGTCGGGGTTAAAGGGATGTTGCTAAAGGGATGTTGCTAGGATGAACACCTTCTTGCCAACACTGGTGTTCATCCTTGATGACAATTACACCAGAGCTGCATGGTGATTCAGGAAATCCCTGAGAAGTCATCATGTCATCATTGTCGGTGGTGGTTGCCTTGGCAATATTGGGAAAGCGAAGGATAACTAGAACGTCGAGGAATAAAATTTTTAAGAGAAGTCAAGATGCAGTAAAATAAATGAGATGCAGTAAAAATACTTTGTTATTGGATGTGCATGAAATACCTTTCTTATAAGGCTTACAACTCAACAATAAACAAATAAATCTGGAGAATCTAAAGGCTCTATGATAGTGCATAAAATCTGGAAAAAAATTTGACTTATTCAGCTTAGACTAATTCAACAAATGAGAATATCTAAGTTAGCTAACATAACTTTGAATTATATTCCATCAAATACCCCCCTTAATTCAAAGTTACAAACTCCTAGCAAGCACCTAAAGTAACAATGCTCTCTCTTTGGAAGAGATTTTTTGAGTATATCTGCTAACTGCTTCCTTATACTGCAAAACTCAAGATTCACTTGCCCATCTGCTACCAAATCTCTAACAAAATGAATCTTTAACTATATGCTTGGATCTCCCATGTTGTACTGGATTATTGGTCATTACTATGACTGATATATTATCAAACAAAAGCCTTGTTGCACGAGCTTGTTGATAACCAAGATCTTCCAAGATTCTTCTTAGCCATACAGCTTGACAAGCTGCAGTTAAGGCAGCCATGAATTTAGCTTTAGCTGTGGATATGGATGCTGAGATTTGCTTCTTGGAGCATCATGAAACAGCCCCTGTTCCAAGACTAAAAATATACCCGGAAGTACTTCTTCTGTCTGACACACACCTAGCCCAATCGCTATCCGTAAAACAAAACAAAACAAATTTTGCAAATTTTCCATACCATAATCCATAGTTTAATGTTCCTGCTATATACCTCAGAATTCTTTTTACAACTCCAAGATGATGCTTAGATGGCTCATGCATTAATCTTGATACCAAACCAACCGCAAACACAATATCGGGTCTCGTATATGTCAAATAATTTAAACCACCTACCAAGCTTCTGAAGTAAGTGGGATCTACAACTTTAGTACCATCCTTTGCTTGTAACTTCTCATTTAAATTTAATGGTGTGGCTATACACTTCCAATGCAACATGTTAAATTTTTTCAACGAATTAGTGGCATATTTTTTCTGAGAAATAAATATTCCATCTTCAACTTGCTTGACTTCTAATCCTAGAAAATAATGCAATCTACCCAAATCTGTCATCTCAAACCTACTAATCATGCATGCTCTAAATTCTTGTATAAGTGTAGATGATGAGCCAAGATAAATTATGTCATCCACATATGAGCAAATAATTAGAACATGCTAACCTTGTTTCTTAAAGTACAAAGTAGGTTCATATTTGCTCCTTTCAAAGCCATTTTGCATAAACCATGAGTCTATCTTGCTATACCAAACGCGTGTACCAAACGCGTGGTGCTTGTTTTAACCCATAAAGTGTTTTTTTCAATTTGTAAACATACTCCTCTTTGCCTTTAATCACATACCCCTCAGGTTGTACAACGTATACTTCTTCCTTTAAATCACTATTTAGGAAGGCTGATTTTACGTCAAATTGGTAGAAACGGTATCCCATTTGAGTGACTAAGGCAATAATCTCACAGTTTCAAGTAAAGCTACCGGTGAAAATGTGTCTTCATAATCTAATCCCAGTAATTGCGAGTAACCTTTCACCACCAACCTCGCTTTGTGTCTTTCAATACTCTCATCGGCTTGATGCTTGGTTTTAAACACCCATTTTATGCCTATTGCCTTCTTGTTGCTATGAAGCTTCACCAAGTCCCATGTCATTCTTTTTTATAGTTGCAAATTCTTAATCCATAGCTTAGCACCATTCTCTTTTCTTTGCTGCCTCTTCATATGTTAAAGAATCATCAATAAATAATGCGTGGGTAGCTTCATACAATTCAGCCAGTGTTCTTGTTTGGCAAGGTGGACTTCCATCACTTGAAGTGTCACTTTGACTTAAGCTCAAGGAAGCATTTGTATGTGAGTGATGTAGCATGGAAGAGCCACTTGATTGTTGCTACTGAGAGGAAGAGGAGGCTGCAAGTGACTGTTGTGATCGCAAAAGAACAACAAGAATTTCTGGATGCTACTGGCAGTATTCAACTACTGAAAAATCTCCTCCATTTGTTGAAAAGTCAGTCACGTGATCTTGTGCTTCTTATTTAAAAATCATAGCTGTGTTTTCTTTTACTTCTTCATCTGTTTTTCTTCACACCAATAAGCTTCTTCATCAAATATAACATGCCTAATCACAATTATTTTCCTACTCTTAGGTTCATATAACCTATAGGCCTTAGCATTAGAACAATAGCCAATGAAAATGCATTTGATTGACTTATCATCTAACTTACTTCGATTTGGCACTAACGAGTAAGCTATACACCCAAAAATTCTAAGGTGACTCACTGAAAACTTATGTCCATTCCATGCCTCATATGGTGTCATATTTAACACTGCTTTAGTAGGCGATAAATTCATCAAATAAACAGCCACTATTACACTTTCTGCCTAAAAATGATTTGACAATTTTTTGGCTTTCGAAAAACTCCTTGCCATTTCTACAATTGTTCAATTTTTTCGCTCCACTAAACCGTTTTGTTCTGGGGTGTAGGGGGCTGTTAATTCTCTATGCACATTATTCTCCACACAAAACTCATCAAATTCGCCCGAGGTAAACTCTCCACCTCTATCAGTGCGCAAGACTTTAATATCCTCACTACATTGTTTTTCCACAAAAGCCTTAAATCTCTTAAACATGCTAAAAGTTTCAGATTTTTCTTTTAAAAAATACACCCAACACATATGACTCTTGTCATTAATAAATAATAGAAAATAACAACTTCCTCCTAACGAAGGTGTTTTCATAGGGTCACAAAGATCAGCATGGACAAGTTCTAGACAACAAGATGCACGCCTAGACTTACCTATAGGGAATGACTTTTTGCTCTATTTACCAAGCACACACCCTTCACAAAATTCTATTTGTTCAATCTTTGGTAAACCACTCACCAAACCCTTTTGACTTAGCACACTAAGCCCTCGAATATTCAAGTGCCCGTACCTTTGATGCCATAATTGTGAGTCACTAATTTTCTTAACAACTAAAGTATGTTTATCAATGATAGATACCTCGAGTAGAAATAACTTATTTTGAGCCATTTTTACATTTACAATAATTTTCCCAGTGCTTTTATCTCTCACTTCACAAAAATCTCCATAAAAAATAATACAATACCCATAAGACAATAATTGGCCTATGCTTAACAAATTCTGAGTCAACGTAGAAATAAAATAAACAATTAAACATTGCGTAAGATTTTAGTTTGACCAGAACCTGTTTTCATAGCCACTGTACCCTAGCCTTCTGCCTGCATCTGTTGATTGTCTCCAAGTCTAACATTGAGTTTGAATGAGTCGTCAAGCTCCTTGAAAGATGATTGATCTCCTGTCATATGGTTTGAACAACCTGAATCAAGAAACCATATGTCATTTGTCATTGCTGCACTTTCTTGAAAAGCCATAAAAAGCTGACTTTCCTCTCCTT
>JAVXUL010056039.1:0-10411 GCA_035590515.1 Trichilia minutiflora
TTGGAACCAAATTGTCAACAAGGCCTTTTGGGATGGGTGGTGGTTTAACTCCAAGAACTATGCAGTTAAGCGTGCTTGAAGGAGAGCATTACCAAGATGGGTGACCTCTTGGGAAGTCTTTGATAACCCATTCCAAGAACAAAACCGTGAGGCCCCAAGAGTTGGGCCAAAACAGACAATATTGTTGATAGACTTGGACCAGGCGTTACAATGGTAAAGTTTTGTGTGCAGGGGCCTCAAGCCACTGTTTTGTTTTCGTGCAGGCGCGTGCACTCCAGCTACTGGATTGGTTGTATCACATTACTTGGCTATTATTTCATTGTATTTATTAGATAAATATGTAATGAAAAATAATGAAAAATGCATGAAAAAAGGTTTCAATTTTGGGTCATCTTCTTCCTTCCAACGTGAGGCACCATGAGAGCTCCATGAGGTGGGTTTCAAGTGTAGAGAACTCACACTTGTGAGCTTGGTCTTCATCAAGAATGAAAGCTTACAAGGTAAGTATACAAAGCCCTTATTTTGTATCCTTTATTTGTCATTGAAAAGTATGGTTTTAGGATGAGTTTCTTAGGAAGAAAACTTGCTGTTATGCATAATTTAGGCCATTAGAAGCCAACACATTATTGTTGCCACTAATTAGAATTTGATGCTAATAGTTGAGTGATAAGTCTCATGTCATAAGAGCATAAACATAGGTATTACATTTGAGAACGTGATACTGAATGTGATCAAACGTGACAAATCACACGGATGAATATCTACAGTCAATGATTTATCACACAGTTATACTAGTGTACTATTAGTCCTTAGACCTAGGACATTATGGTTGTAATCTATAATGAGACACATCATTCACTTGTGTATATCGCACTGGGCTAACCACACCTGGTGAAAAAAGCGTGATGATATATGCTCTTATTGTATGAGAATAAGTAATGATCGATATGGAATCTGCTGGTTTAGATGTTTGAGCTTAAAATCCTAGGTAGAATTGTCATGTATGGGAGTTAAATCTCTGGTCAGAGTCCACAAATTCCAAAAATGATTTTTTGGATGCCTGGATCGCATTTATGATTAAGGTTCTAATCCTATAATCGAGTTAGAGGTTTGACGATTCCATGATTTTCACTCGATTGAGAGTTGACAGTAGATGAACTTTACTATTTGCAAGTATGACTATATGGATTTATCTAAAATTACATTCTCTGTGTTCTAAGGGTCATGATATTTTACTAGAGGTCACTCATGATCATTGAGAACTTTGGTTACAATGTATTGTATCAAAGTGATACGAAAGGGTTCATATCTGCTCATGTCTAGTTTACGATAAACTTAAGGGGTCATAAACTAGAACCAATAAATGATGATGGATAAAATAAATATCATTAAGTTAGTTAATGATATTTCTTAATAAATTAATCTGAATTATTGATCAAAAGTCAATTTTATTCTTTAGTATAAAGGATAAATTTTTTGACAATAACGCGCTAGTATCCGTAGGCTTGAAAAATATTTTAATATTTTAATACATTATAGATATTATTTGTGATTATATGGGAGACTGAAAAAGGTTTGTTTTAACATATATATATTGTAATAAATAAATTAGTTTATTTATTAGTGATTAAATATGATTATTTAATCAAATAAATCCTTAGTTGATAAAGGGCACCGTGTTATGTTGCCAAGTGTTAATACTAGATTAAGAGTTGTCTATTGCCTTATTTGCGATGAGGTTGAGTTCGGGAGTGCCTTCAAACTCCCATCTTATGAAGATGGTAAACCTAATAGGGCAATTATATGCCTTAGGGTTTTTTATGGACACTGCATTATAGATAGATTTGATCCTTGAATCTCTCTTGCCTGCCTTTGATCAATTTGTTATTAATTATAACATGAACAAATTGGAACTTACTCTCACTAAACTTATAAATGAAATTATTTTCTTTTATAAAAGAACAATAAAAAGAAAAAGAAAGGAGACAGTTCTTGCCACTGTTTCTTCTAGTAAGAAATCTAAGAAAAAAAGTAAGAAGAATTCCAGATATAGACCCAAAGGAGGTGTCTCTAAGAAAAAGAGAAAGGGTAAAGATAAAGGCAAGCTAGTTGCGAAAAGCCAAGCCAATAATGAGTGTCATCATTGCAAAAATCTTGGTCATTCGAGGAGGAATTATCCTCTTTATCTTGAGAGCTTGAAACAGAAGAGGGCGTTAGGTATACTTTCTTGTCATGTTATTAAAACTAAATTAAGTGTTATTTCAGATTCAGATTCTTGAATTATTGATTTAACTGCTACTTCACATATTTGTATGTGTTTGCAAGACCTTCATAGCAAGTAGTTATTGGAGCATGGTGCAGTGAAGTTGAAGATGATGAATAGCATAACAATTGTAGCCATTCACACAGGGACTTATAGATTATTGTTGTCATCTGGCCATATTTTTGTATTATACAATATTATGTATTTTGATACAGCTAACAGAAATATTTTGTCTATAAATTAGTTATGTAAACATGGTTACAACTTTTCTTTTAATGAATATAAATGTTATATTTATTTGAGAAATAAATTAATTGGCACTGATCTGAATGTGAATGGTTTATATGTTCTTGAACTTAATGAAATTAACATGAAAAATACCATTAATAAGAAAAAATCTAGAAATAAAATTAATTTAAGATTAATTTGGCATCATCGATTAGGTTATATTGGAGAGAAACGGATTGAAAAGATGGGTAAAGATGGACTTATAGGTTCATTAGGTTTTGAACCTTACCCAACTTGTGAATCTTGTCTTCAAGATAAAATAATTAAATTACCCTTTACTAGTAAAAGAAATAAAGCCAATGAACCTCTTGATTTGATTCACATCGATGTGTGTGGCCCATTTAGTGAAATGACTAAAGGTAATTTCTCTTACTTCATAACCTTCACTGATGATTATTCATGGTATAGATATTTATACTTACTGAAATATAAATCTGAATCATTTGAAAAGTTCAAAGAATTCAAATATGAAGTAGAGAAACAAACAGAAAAAAGTATTAAAATTTTATGATCTGATTGTGATGGAGAATACTTGAGTACTTAGTTTTTAGATTTTCTAAAAAATAATGGTATAATTTCTCAGCTTACACCTCCTTATACACCTCAACATAATGGTGTATCAAAAAAGAGAAATCGTACCTTACTTGATATAGTACAATCTATGATGAGCTTCATAGATTTACCTGTATATCTTTGGAGATATGTACTATATCTCCATGAAAAGCATATAAAATAGTTAAACTTGAGAAGTTTCAATCATATAAAACATTAGGGTTGTCCAGCTTATGTTAAAATTGTTAAACTTGAGAAGTTAGATCCAAAATCTGAAAAAAATCGATTTATTGGATATCCTAAAGAAAGTTTAGGATATTATTTCTACTTTCATACTGATCGAAATATTTCAATCAATAGACATGCACAATTCCTCGAGAAACAGTTTATTGAGGAAAGTGGTATAGGTAAAAAAATCAAACTCTCAAAAGAGTCTGAAGAGTTT
This sequence comes from Trichilia minutiflora, assembly GCA_035590515.1. NCBI lineage: Eukaryota > Viridiplantae > Streptophyta > Magnoliopsida > Sapindales > Meliaceae > Trichilia > Trichilia minutiflora. The sequence continues at coordinate 3,549 of JAVXUL010056039.1, forward strand.
GATCATAACTAACCTCATATTAATGAGCTTGTTAATGTAGATGAACCAGTTTATATAGATGAACTAATTTGATCTGATCCTCAGCCTTCTGTAGACCTACCCCTTCATAAATCTACTAGGATATCACGTCCTCCACAACGATACTTCTTCCTTTTAGATAATGATTTTGAATTATTTATAATAGGAGAAGATGACCAGAGGAAATATCCTAGATCCTATAAAGAGGCAATATTAGATATCGATTATGAAAAATAGCTTGAAGCCATAAAATCCGAAATAGACTCCATGTATGCTAATCAAGTGTGGTCACTTATTGATTCACTAAAAGGAATCGTTCCTATTAATTGTAAATGGATTTACAAAAAAAAGATTGACAAAGATGATCAAGTAGAGACTTAGAAAGCTATATTGGTGACAAAAGGTTATACTCAGAGACAAAGCATTGACTATGATGAAACTTTTTCACCAGTAGTTATATTAAAGTCCATTCGGATTTTACTTACTATAGTAGCTCATTATGACTATGAGATATGACAGATGGATGTAAAGACAACCTTCCTCAATGATTTTATTGAAGAGACCATATATATGCAATAACCTATCGAGTTTATTTCTCCTTTAGATAGTCATAAAGTTTATAAATTGCATAGATCCATTTATAGATTAAAACAAGCTTCTAAAAACCGAAATATACGATTCGATAATACGGTCAAATCGTTTGGTTTCATCAAGAATATTGATGAATTGTGTGTTTACAAAAAGAAAATTGACAGTGCCATCACATTTCTTATATTATATGTAGATGACATACTACTTATGGTAAATGATGTGGGCATGTTGATTGAGACTACTTTATGGTTATCCAATGTGTTCTCCATGAAAGATCTGACAGAAGCAACTTATATTCTAGGTATTTGCCTCAATAGAGATAGAACGAAAAGAATAATAAGTTTTTTTCAAAAACTGTACATAGATAAGATACTAAAAAAATTTGGTATGGATGGCTCCAAGAAGGGTTTTTTATCTAATAGTCATGGCAGTCATCTCTCAAGAGAGATGGAACTCAAGACTGATGCAAAGCGAGAGCGTATGAAGAGGATTCCTTATGTTTCAATAATAGATAGTCTTATGTACGTCATGCTATATACTAAACCTAATATAGTATATGTTATCAATATTACGAGTAGATATTAGGCAAATTCTGGAGAACAGCATTGGACGACAGTTAAAGAAATCCTTAAGTACTTAAGAAGAACTAAGGATTTGGCATTAACCTATGAGGTGGTGAGTTAAAAATTAAGGGTTTTACTGATTATGACTTTCAATCAGATGTGGATGATAGAAAATCTATATTCGCTTTTATTTTTATCTGTAATAGAGAAGCTGTTAGTTGGAAGAGTTTCAAATATACTATTACAGCTGACTCCACTACAGAAGTTGAATATTTTACAACTTCTGAAGTGAAAAAAGAGATTGTCTGGATCCGTAAGTTCGTGAGTGAACTTGTAGTGGTTCTTTTCATTTTACATCCAATAGTTTTATACCGTGATAATAATGGAGTTATAGTGCAGGCTAAGGAACCAAGGTCACACCAGAAGTCTAAATATGTTCAGCAAAAATATCATTTGATCAGAGAGTTTATAACATGTAGACATCTGATCTTGTAGAAGACTCTATCAGCAGACAACGTGATGGATCCACTAACTAAACTGGTGATGCAACAACAATTGAATTATCATTTTGAGAAGATGGGTATTAGATACCACAGTGTTTGGCTCTAGTGCAAGTGGGAGTTTGTTGAAGATATACCCTATATCAATCATGTCACAGGGTTCAGGGTTATTATCTTATTATATATATATTTGTAATTTGTTGCAAAAACGTTTATGATGAATAAAATGACATTTCTTTTAATATCTTGTAATTTATTCGGTTGTTATTTATTTTATTTTATTATTAATGCAAGATATGTTCCTGTGATGTATTATATGTCAGGATTTTATATACAAAAAGTTATATATATGAGTACTGAGTCTATGATTTAAATATATCTGAATTCGTTCCTGCTCGAGGTAATGTCATTAAGGATAATAACAATACATGATTAGTATGTTTTGTTGCTGTCACTAATTAGTATTTGATGCTAATAGTTGGGTGACAAGTCTCATATCACAAGAGCATAAACATGAGTATTACGTTTGAGAACGTGATACTGAACATAATCAAACGTGATAAATCACATGAGTGAATATCCACAGTCAATGATTTACCACATAGTTGTACTAGTATACTATTAGTCCTTAGACTTGGGATATTATAGCTGCAATCAACAGTGAGACACATCATTCACTTGTGTATATCACACTAAACTAGCCACACCTGGTGAAAGAAACTTGATGGCAATGTGTTCTTATTGTATGAGAATAGGTAATGATCAATATGGAATTTGTTGGCTTAGATGTTTAAACTTGAGATTCTAGGTAGAACTATCATGTAAGGGAGTTAAATCTCTAACCAGAATACACAAATTTCAAAAATGAGTTTTTGGATATGTGGATCTCGTTTATGATTGAGGTTCTGATCCTATGATCGAGTTAGAGGTTTGACGATTCTATGACCTGCACTCGATCGGGAGTCAACAGTAAAAGGACTTTACTACATGCAAGTATGACTGTATGGGTTTATCCGAAATTACATTCTGTATATTCTAAAGGTCATGATATCTTACTAGGTCACTTATGATTATTGAGAACTTTAGTTACAATGTGTTGTGTCAAAGTAATACGAAAGGATTCGTATATGCTCATGTCTAATTCACAGTGAATCCAGGAGGTCATACACTAGAACTAATAAATGATGATTGGTAAAATAAATATCATTAAGTTAGTTAATGATATTTTTTAATAAATTAATTCGATTTGTTGATCGAAAGTTAATTTTATTATTTAATATAAAGCATAATAATAACAATATTAATATATATACATATTTATTTGTATATCAATTCTTTAATTCAATATTAAAGAATTAATTCTAACTATTAAAAATAGATTGATAAAATTTAATCTAGTATTAATACTTAACAATATAACACGGTACCTTTTATCGACCAAGAATTCATTTAATTAAATAATTATTATTTAATCATTAGTAAATAAATTAATTTATTTATTACAAAATATATATATATATATATATATATATTAAAACAAACCTTTTTCAGCCTCCCATATAATCGCAATCATATCTATAATGTATTAAAATATTAGATTGTTTATTAATAATAATAATAATAATAATATTAATAAATTTTATAATTGATATTATTAGATAATAATAAATATTTATTTAAACATTGGTTTTAAATTTTGGTTGAATTCCACCCATAAGAATGGAGGCAAGTGATTTGTTTTCATTGGTTTACAATTTGGAAATGATCGATTTTTGACAACTTGGTTTAAGCTTTCTTCCACTTTTTCCCGTAAGCCTCCCTTTTGCAATTGAATGCAATTTGCTCTCCCATCCTTTGGTTGCTGCTGGACGTGAGATGAAAGCAAACTTTTGCTCCCCCATCCTTTGGTTGCTGCTGGGCGTGAGATGAGGATTGAAAGCAAACTTTTGTTGCTTTGAAAAACCATAAAGAGAAAAGAAAAGGAAAGGATGAAAGGGATTTCATAATTTTCTAACTTGTAAAAGTTATAAGCTTATTAATTATAGTTTTTTTTTTGTTTCTCAAGTCTTTCAAGAGTTTATTAGAATCATCGTTATCTTTTTAATTTATGGATACACTTAGAGGTTAATCGAAGATGGTTTGATTATTCAGAGTACTAGTATATGATGCTTATCCATGATTGTTTTATTTCAAAATGTTTGAAAACTATAACTATTTTATAAAATATTTTTTATGATCCTTGTTGTTTCCCATGTTTTCTTTCTACATGTTTAGCCTTTTATTTTCTACCCGAATACTAATATTTTTAAATTTAATTTTTAAAAAATGAATTTAAAATATTTTTATTTTATATTCATAAAAATTTATGAATTTATTTTATTTTATAATTTAAAAATATTTAAATAAAATAAATTTAATTTTTATGAATTTATAAAATTAAATTATTTAAATTATAAAATTAAATTAAATTCATAAATTTTATGAATATAAAATAACAATATTTTAAATTTAATTTTTAGAAATTAAATTTTAAAATATTAGTATAAAGAATTATAAAAAAAATTATTTTATAATTTTATATTTATATTTAATAAATTTTTTAAAAGTGCTTATAAATATAAAATTATAAATAAAATTTATTTAAATTATAAAGTAATATAATAGTTCAATAATTTTAATAAAAATATTTAAATTATTTTTATTTAATTTTTAGAATTAAAAATAAAATAATTTTTTTATAAATTTAAATTTTAAAATAAAAATAAATTCATAAATTTTTATGAATATAAAATAAAATATTTAAAATTTAATTTTTAATGATTAAATTATAAATTATTTTAGTGTAAAGTATTATAAAATAAAAAATTAAATTTATAATTTTATACTTAATTTGATGAATTCCTTTTTAAAAATTCTTATGAATATAAAATTATAAATTAATTTTTTAATATTATAAAGTGTTATAATTATTCATTAATTTAAATAAAATATTTAAATTTTACATGTGCGAATATCTTTTATAAATCTTGTAAGCTGCTTTTTTCTTCTTTCTTTCTTTCTTTCTCCTTTTTCTTTCTTTTTTTCTTTGAGGCTTAGCTTGCCTCTATCTGATTATTGTATGTGCCTAGACTTATCCAGCATATTAGTCTATAGAGGCTTTATTTTCACAACTAATATGACTTGTTTTGTTATACTCTCAATTGTGAAACCCTTATATGATAATTATCATAAATTTTTAATGTCCATTTTTAGAGTCCATAATACATAATGAAAATCTATAAAATTATAATAGTATCTATTTTTTATAAAAATATATAAAATATTCCTAATAATTTTCTCCCAACACCCTAAATTATCGTAATAGAAATCACGTATCATTATATCAAAAATATAATACTTACAAAAGTATTTAACTATAAAATAATGCAATCATTCTATTACAAAACACAAATATTGAAATTTATATCAAAGTCATATAACTCCTAAAAATAAAGATGTCCATAATTATTATATAACTTTTCCAATATACTAAAAAAAAAAGACTGTGAGTTGAATATAGAAATTATACTTATAACCGTCATTCTAGATGTTATCATCTCTCTCGTAGTATCTCGACTATACCCAAAATTTTCTATAAATGGGAGAAAAAAGGTAAGCATAGTATTGTATCCTCGGTGAGTAAGAATAAAATAAACACACACACACACACATATATATATATACACACATACAATCTTGAGCGGTCAGTGGACTTTCCTATCCAGTTTAAAACAATGAATGATATATAATTTTTTTTTTAAATAAAATACAAGTATGCATGTGATTTTAATGAAAAACTTGCCTACCATTGACATTGGCTTCAAATAATCTGTAAATTCTCACAAAATTATCCTCTATATTTCCATTAAGTGGGTCACTCCCTCTAAATGAGGTCATCACCTCCCTTATATCAGTCCTATATGATGCGCACTCACCTAGTACTCGTACATAGACTACTTAACTTCGTAACTATAGTATTGTGATCCCAATTAAATTATTGTAAGTAAGTGTAGATAGTCTTGTTTGAATCCAAGTGTCATATTCACAAGGAGTGTTTTTCTCAAGAATCCAATTAGTTTATGTTCAAATAAGGTTCAATAGCAAAGGTCCAAAGAAAATGTAAAGTATTTGATAGATAAATTTTAAGAGAAGAATTACCAAGTAGAGATTAAATGCAAATTAAAACACTAAGACTTTGAAATTTGATATTTTAGGATGATTATAATAAACTAAATCTCTTGTATTAACTCAATTGAGATTAACTAAAAAGTTATCTCAATCAAAAGATGAAAATCATTTTATACATGAAAAATATATATATTTTTTAAAAATTAATATTTGATTAAAACCATGCCTTTAAATTAATTAGTAAAAACATGTAAAAAATGTATTTAAAATATTTAATGCTCAAAGTATTATTTGTGCCATATGTTTACAATGAATCAAGAAAAATATTTTCAGGTATTCAATGTGCCAAATATCTACAAAAAAATCAAAGAGTTTAAATGTTTAAAAATACTTTTCAAAACATGGATATGCAATTAATAAAATAAAACTTAACATTGAAAGTAAAAGTGAGATCTACAAAATATATCATACATCCTTAGTATTAACTTTCTAACCTTAACTAATATTTTAGAAAGACATAAAGATGAGAGAACGAATTTTATTATGAAAATGCATTACAAACTAATTCTATTACTTCCTTCAGAACACAAAATAGGTCCCTTATTTATAGTCAAATATAAGAGCTAAATGTCAAATGGGTAGTTATAATCTTTGATAATTAATGTGAAACCCGTCCCTTAGCATTATAGGTATAATAGTAAATCTCTTAAGAGTGTTTGTGCATGTCTTCGTGGTTAGATTGTGCACGAGAAGGTATAGAACTTGATGAATATATCTTGAATAAGATTATGGTGTTGGATATGAACTTTTAATAAAGATCTAGATTTTTGATCCCAAAATCATCTCCAATTGAGAAAAAGTTCCTATTATTTTTGTAGATGTCGGAGAGAGCTTCGCATTGATATATTATGGGTTCTGAGCGGATATCTGAGCTAAAAGTTATGGCTAATTGAAGTTGTAGTCCTCAGAAAGAGGACCAGAAGCAAAGGTATCGATACGTTTGGGGAAACGTATCGATACGTTG
>JAVXUL010056050.1:0-10411 GCA_035590515.1 Trichilia minutiflora
GATCGAAGGGTATAACCTATCATTGGAAATGCTTATTAGGGATGCAAAATACAATTTTGTATCTTTCTTCGTATTAGATTCCAAGTTGCCAAAATTTTGCTTTGAGATCAAATTTGGAGAAAATCTTTGTTTATGAAAGATTAGCAAAGAAAACCTATTTGTTGGGAATTGAAAATTTATCATCAGTAAAAAATAAATTCAATGGATAATAATTAATAACTAATCTTAATTTTTATCTGATTTATTAATTGTGCTTGTTGACATAAAAGGCTTGGCAAGCCTATAGTGATTGTGTAGACTTGATAAATCTTTCTTCTTGTAGGTTATATAACTGTTTGGGCTTGTTCTTGAATGACTAGCTTTTGTTGGGTTTAGATCTTCATTCTTTTTGAAGGAGGGAGTGATCTAAAATTGTTCATTTTTCATAAAGGATGACAACACTTTTGGAAAAAGTAGAGTGAGATATATGCCTTAATATCTTTAGATGGGCTGAACAAGGTATTAATACTAAACTGGACTCATAGATGACAATAAGATTTGTTTAATGATTCAATTATAACATCCTTTGCAGGAATTGTGGAGCTAAGAAACCAGTGTCTAATAACCAATCCTAAAAAGAATTCAATAGATACTGGTTTATTGATAAAGGTTGTGGAGAAATTCAGGGGGAATTCTATTTGGGTTCAGTATGGAAGCTATTACTCCTGTATCAAAGAGAGCTATGAGGTCAATAGGTTTGTCATATTTGTTGGACGGATAAGGATAGAGATATTTAGTAATGATTAGATTTGTTACTGTAATTAGTAAGTGAACTGGATGTGTCTGGGTTGGTTGAATTTGGTATGAATCAAAGAACTGTGAGGAATCATTGAAGAATTCCTCTTCTAAGTTTTTTGAGGAGGAGAGAATTTCTTCCCCTACCATGAAGAGAGTGTCAATTGTTTCTTAAGCTTGTTCCGAGAAAACCGATTCTAGGTCAAAATTAATTTCTTTTGGGATAATTTGTGATATCATCTTCATGACTTTTATCTCTTGTTTTGTCTTAGGGTACTGCTTTGCATAATGACCTTTCTTTTTACAAATGAAATATCTATTTGACTTAAACTTGGTCTTTTTTCTTTTAAAGAATTTCCTGTATTACTTGAATTTTGACTATCAAGAAGACTGATCATTCAACTGGAGTTCTTAAATTTTTTTTTTTTCTGTGTTTGTAGGAACAATCATAGTGGAAAGAATCACCTTTACATTTAATTCCAGTACACGTCTGTCAGGGGCTTTTTCAATTTTTTTCTGAATAATGGAATATTATTTCAGGAATTTAGAACTACTGCAAAGCTTTTAAAGTTGGGGAAGCTCATGCTGAAAGAGATCTCCGAAAGAGATTTGGGCTAAGTTGAGCTATCGAGACTTTATAAATCGGAGTGTTTATGAACCAAGAGAATCTAGAAGTTGATTCAGATATAGCCTACTTGAGATTTGGATCATCTATTCCTCCAATAACATACTATATGGAAGCATTACATCAGACCTTTTGGCTGGTTCAAAACTTATTTTAATTTTTTCACTTGTAAATCTACGAAAAATGGGTTCTATTGAACTAATATAACCTTTTGATGAAGAATGGGTTCTATTGAACTGATATAACCTTTTGATGAAGTTGCTTGATGGTAATCTTCGTATTTTATTACTTACTTGAAGGGATTAGCTCTTTTAACTTTTCTTGGACTATCTATTTTAGAACATAGGTACAACTGGATACCTGATTGGACTTCACATTAACGAATGTAGAAACTAAGGTTTGATTGGATAAAGTAATGTTCGTGACATGATTTGGACTCTATAAACTATCCGGTAGTGTACAATAACAATGTACGTTATGACAACAAGAGCAGCTTCAACGATTTGGATATAAAATTTTAGATAAAAAGAGAGTTGTGGACATTCGATGGACATGTTGAAGTTAGGAAATATAGTAACCATAATCGTGTTTGCATCAAGTATTATCTATAATATGCTTATATATGCGTCTTCATAGTTTGAGAATCTGAAGTTAACCAGTGCTATGCTAGAAGTCATTGGGAGACTTTTTATAGTATGATAGGTAAGGTCGAACTTGATTTTACCAAAGTGAAGATAGTGAAACCAAACTGGTCAATGAATTACTTAATAAAATGGTTATTGAGTTATGGTTGCACGTTTGGAATCAAAATATTAATTCTGGACCAACTAATCAAACGGTCCACATCAAGGAGTTGTCTTATGAAACTGTCAACCAATAGCATACGAAAAGACTAAAAAATTTTGTTAGAACGGAAAAACATGTGATACTTTGTTGAAGAAGAAAAAATGCAGTACAATTAATCTAGTACAAAAACCAGTACCGGTCTCATGGCAATTTTATATTGACCAAAAGACTTTCAGCCATTGCTTGGAACTGGGGGAGGAATTTTGTAGTACAATGAAATACAAGTCGTTGTACTGCATTCCATGACCATGCTTTTCAATTTATTTATAGCAATGACAGCAAGAGTTGTTGATTTATTGTAGGGGGAATTCCAAATTCCCCCTTCTAAAGCAAAATAAAGCCACACCCCCCCCTATGGGGTGTGTGGCATTATTTTGCTTTAGAGGGGGCATTTGTCTTTCTCCCTCTATTGTAATTGAAATAAGTATTTGAAGATTCCCTGATTGAGAAAACATTATTGAGTGCAGCGTTGATGAATTCTCACATGTTTTTTTCTAGCTTCTTTTATGGTATTATTTCAACAGCGCTGCATTCAATCATGTTTTTCACTCGATTGGGATCGTGTTGTCTAGAAGATATATAAATACATGACAGTTTTTTCCACTTTGTTTCATTTTATTTTTTAGTTGTTCATTCAATATTTGGAGATTCCGGAGAAACTGTATTTTGTTTGTCACATCAAATCAGTTTTTTTTGTCATTTTCATTTCATGATAGAAGCTGGTATTATTCATACAAAAAACTAATGCATAATGTTCTCTGTTATCAGAAAATCATCAAGCCAAAACCAAAAAAGCCCCATCCGGGGTCACACACACACACAAAAACACACTTTAGCCTTTTGGGATTACAAGTGATAATGCAGGCATGCTGGGAATTAGCTTAAACCATATTTCTTTCCTTGATTTCATTCTTGTTCAAGCACATTTCGTATATATATTTTTTATCGTTTCTATCAAATAACAGAATGACTGTAACCTAGTGAAACTCTCTTTTTATTTATATATTAATATATTTTCTTATTCTTTGTGTTTGGATTGGTCTTCTTAATAGTACCTAGCAGGGCAAAAAGAGGCCGAAGTATAATTTTTTGAAAGTATTACTCAGCCTCCGAACAAAAAAGGATTTTGACTGTAAGAATCGGAGAGTCAAAAATCTAAATGAACGAGGATAATTTTATTTATTTTAAAAAAAACTTAAAAGAAATATTTTATTTATTAATTTAAAATTTTAAATAAAACATGATCTCAGTGATAACATGGCTCTGTCCCTGTTGACTGTACAGTTTATTTGAGTTTTTCGAGAAACAGAAGCAGATAAGTCACATAAAATCTGCATTGTGTGCACCACTTTATGTCTGTAGCTTCTTGTTACTTTGCGGCACCAAATTTTCTCATGTTGGCATACCACAACATATTTCAATTTCTTGATTCAGAAATGAAACAACCATCTAATGCAAATGGTATCGATAGTATTGATATTGAATGGCTATCATAGGAGGAATATTCAAAGATGGTTTGAATGGCTATACACGATAAATGAGCGAAGTCTATTCATTGCACTGTGTTCTGCAAATTTTTCCATCTTTCATTATCAACATATTCTTTCTGAAGGATTATCTATGAAGAGTGAAAACTGGAAAACCTCAAGTATTTTATGATATAATTGTTTTTAGCAGCATCTAATCTCTTATTTCTGAATGCTTTTATTGCTATAGTTTGAAGTTGAATAGGAAATTTATTTACAATTCTCCTTATTTGTTCATTAAAGGTATAATTACCTGCAGTCCCGTGTAAATATGGTTTTGGATTTGATCTCGCCGGAAAATGTTACCAAGTGCATTCAGTGGATTGATGAACTCCGACTGCTTCCCAGTGACCGTAAAGCCAATGCATACAAGTTTGAGGTGAATTTCATCATCATTTTGGTTTCCAATTTTCTTGTATTTATCTTTGTTTGACATGGAATTTCATTGACCAACGAAAATGATTTGACCTATTTGCCCAGGCAAGTGAAGAAAATGGCTTCTATGGTATCAGTACAGCAGTTTAGGAAATTCGTGAGCTTGCTTATGTAGATTAAGTACCTCGCCACCAGATATAAAAGTCTTACTTGGCATTTCCAGATCTAGCTCATGTTGCATGAACCTGTGAAATTGCTGCCTTGTTACCTGGAGTTGTGTCGCCGCCTCTCCTAAAACTGTAAGCTTCATTCCAGTTTTGGTAACTCCAGCCATCCTCGAGTACATAATTGAACCTGTTGATGTGTATGAAAATATGCATGTGTATATGATAATTTATATGTTTTTACATGATTTTATGTGCTAGGGATCATATCATATCACAAAATTCTTGTGAAGATTTAAAATTCTAAGAAAATTCTAAACCACACTCCATGAAAATGAATGAATTTTGATGAGATCTTGCGGAAAATTATTTAGTTCAGCAAGAAGGTTTGCTTGTCCTGGGTGGGTAATTAGAATCATTGCATGATTTTAAAGCATATTTGAAACAACACAAAATTTTCATTTTTCTTCTGTTTAGCTGTTGAATAGAGTTGCTCTTCAGCAACAGCAGATAGATAGCAATAGCCTGCATTTCATGCCCATCGCCTCTCTCTGTGGTCTGAAATATTGATCAACTAGTTAAATAATCTCTCTGTTTTAAATTAACGCCGTAAGTATAAATAATCAACTAGTCAGTTGAGATTCATAAATCGTAAGGATCGTTCATGCAAAGTTTTCCCTGAAGATGAAAACATAAAACGGGAATCCATGTTAGCAACTACTTCATGGATTCCCGTTAGCAACTACTTCATCAATGACGTGACATTGAATTTGATTAAATATCAAATATAAGTAAAAAGCACGAGTGACTAATAACCAAAAATTAGTCTTCAATGGTTATACTCTCGAAATTAATTATAAATGAAGAGACCTATATATACTATAAATTTTTTGTATGAAAAATTGTGCACACTTTGGAAACTTATTTCCTAAAAGAATTTATGAAGTGGCAAGAGCAATCAACAGCGAGGTTTTAATTACCATTTATTAAAAATTAAAACACAGGCTAACTTCTTTCCCTTTTTCTTACATCTAAGTATCCGTTAAGCCAAAACACAAACCTTATAGCATGCATGGAGGGCAGATTTCATATTATAGAACACACAAGTCAATTGTTTAGGTATGTGTTGGTACTTGAAATTTGACCTAGTGACAATTTGATCAAATAAACCTTGAATGATACTTACAAACTCCCCAGATCATATATGTTTATATCTTCCAAAAACTCATTTTATGTGAAATAAAAGCACACAATTGAAGAGCAAACAACATAATAATCAATTAAAAATCAAGGCAATCCATAATAACATTATTGACTGAAAATTTAATAATGATTACCTATAAATAGGATATGGTCCTTATCATGCCAATTGCCGAGCATGTCAGTCCTTGCACACCTTACCACCAACCGTGAAGATGAGGGGTAAAATAAAAGTCTTCAGAGGCCAATTCAGCTTATGAATCTTGTAAGGTCACACCATAGCATCAGACATTAAAAAACAAATAAAAAAATAAAATATAGTCCACTAGTGCATCAAAAGAAAAATCACGAGAAAAACTTCAATTTGTATTCATACTTCTGTACTAATGAAAGTGCAAACTGTACACACATAAAACTAGAAATTAAAAGAAAATGTCAATCATTTTATTGGTCTCTACTGTTGCAACTCTCACTGTTTGCCTGCATGTTCCAAGGCTGAGTTATAACATTAATGATTTGAGGAAAGATTGCAGAATAACAACAGGCGAACAAAATTTTCACATTTGGGAGGAAAGGCTCAAAATTTCTGTAAAAACAAAAAAATTCAAGAAGCTTTGTATTGTTGCTGGGTATATAACTCTTCCACTGTCAAAATTGTTTCATAGGATCAGCAAAAGATAAGAACCTAGTTATGGGGCCATTAGTCCATCAATTGTGTAGGAAAGAGATTTTGCCCAATCAACTTTCAGTAGTAATGCTTGTAGTGTCTCCATCACATTATATCCAGGATCAAGCTTCCGCTGCCAACCCTGTAAAATCAATACAGTTACCACAAGCATTCAATCACAGTGTTGAGTGTTAAACAAGTCCTAAGCCATTTCAGCTAGTTAAAGACTCCTAACACGATGCAACCAATATCTAACTTATGCATAATTGCATCGGGAGAAAGAAGAGAGAAGTTACCTCGAGAACCAAAGTCGTGACCATCACAGTGCATACATTTCCATCAATATTGACTCTATGGCGACGAACTTTCTCAAGTAATTGCTGTATGCACTCAGCAGGATGGATCAGATCACCCTCTGGAGTCCTCCAGAAAGTAAAAGCCTCTTCCACTTCCTATTAAAACATTATGTTAAAAAGCAATAGAAGTTTAAGAGTAAGGTTCATAACCTTTAAGTGTGACCCATACAACATATTTATCAGAAAAATTCCCACCAAACTAACAAAGTTGTCTGCCTGATAGTTACCTCAATAAAAGCTTTTGGATTTGGGCACTTTTGTTGTTTTGACAATCTAAGTGTGCTTGCTGCAGCTGTGTGACCATCTCGGCAAGCAACAGCCTTAAAAAATTCCAATAAATTTACTCTATCACTCTTAGAAAGTTCAGCAGTCATGCCTACATCAAGGAAGACAACATGAGGCTTTGTTCCAAAAAGCAGTTTCCTAGAGGGCTTCTTTTGAGCCACCCGAACAAGAATATTCCCAGGATGCATGTCTGCATGAATAAAGTTGTCCACCTGGAAAACACTACAATGCCTCAGAAGCCAGTACTATTTGTTTTGGAATGACTGAACAGTTATTGAACTTCCAAATTATAATGAACAAAAGAAATGCAATACTGCAAAAGAAACCATCGATCATACAACATGCCAGGTTACTAATGAGAGAGAGAAAGAGAAAGATACACTATTGAAAAGGAAAAATGCAATGATGGGAAAAAATAACAATCAGAGAGTACATTAAATGCCCATTTAAATCATTTTTAGGTAAAACATAAGTTGCTATCCTGCTTTAGAGGTACTTTTCTATCATTAGCATATTAAACTTTTTTAAACAGTCAAATGCCACAAATTATGCAAGCATCTATAATCAGTATATGGCAGTTTTGAAGGTATAAAGTACTTCATAAATGTCCATATCATCTAAACCATGCTTTAAGTGATAGGTCACCATTGTCTAAAATAGTTCATAAATGATATATCGTTACAGCAATCTAAAATAATGTTCCTACCAATAAAAATTTGGTCTGGCATGTACAGGGGAAAAAAAAAGGCTGCAATCTTATTAAATGAAATGACCAACAAAAAGATCGTCATCATCAAAAGCAATCTAAAATATGAGGTTCATATAAAGTTCTTCATCCTTTGGAATGCAGACCAAATAATGGAGGAGAAGAATGACATCTATTATGCTAAACATCCTGCTGCAAGGTTACTTTCACAGGCACAACAATTCACTACGCAAGGTTACTGTTCCAAGCACAACAATTCACTAAGCAAGGTTACTGTTGCAACAAGTACTAAATCAAGATTATTTGAGACCCAGATCACTCTGACTATCAGCAAATAAAACTTGGACAGGTATTCATCATATTGTAAAATCAATCCATAGACAATAATAACTCTATATATCCATCTGAATTTCACATAATCAAAGCATAAATGTGGAATAAAACAAGGAAATAACCAACTGGATAACCTTAACCATGGCAATCAACATATTTATTTATTCAGAAATGGTACCAGAAGCATCTTCAAAAGTGCATGAGTCCCAATGTGAGCAAGAGACGATTTAATGCGATCATGTCCTTCAAGATCATCAACATAGTGTGAGACACTTTCTCCTTGCTCATACGTTTCCACCAAAACAGCAGGATGAACAAGGGGATACACAGGCTTAGGAAAAGAAACATCCCTCCATCTCCGGAAATTATAAATAAAGCGACTCAAATGGGCAGCTTCTCTTGCTAGGTCAACTTGTGACATCATGAAAACTGCAAATTGCTGTATACTCTCATCCAATCTTAACCACCTCAAAGTTGGAATAAAATTGGAAATCTTGGCTACCGAGTTGATTATCACAAAATCTTTCCTAATTGATTCACCAACACCAGGATGTCTAACCTTTACAGCAACTAGCATAGGCTTCCCCCTTTGACCAGGGTATCGAAATCTCAAAGAAGCACGATGCACTTGAGCAATACTACCAGATGCAACAGGTGTCTCTTGAAAACTATCAAAAATTTCAGAAAGCTTCCTTCCAAATGCTCTTTCAATAGTTTTTTTGGTGTAGGCAAAGCTATGCTCAGGAGCTCCACTATGAAGCTCTGAAAGCTTCTTGCATAAATCTCTAGGAAACAAATCTGGCCGTGTAGCCGCCCATTGACCCCATTTTATGAAAGCTGGACCTGCTTTTTCCAGTGTCCGATGAACAACATGAAGCCAGAGATTCCTAAACTGCTGTCCAAAAGAATCAGCAAAAGGTGCCATTGCTATACTAGGAGAGAACAAAAATGCCAGATAGACAGCTCTCACAAACAAAATCACACATTCCACTAGTGAGTATAGTACTGAGGTCACAAAAGCATGTCCATCTTGAGTACACATGTACAAAGCATTTTGAGGTGGGAAACGATCAGTATCTGCAGATACTCTCTGTGCCCATGCTAGCTGACCCGATGTGAAGGCAAAAATACCAGGAACTATGAGGGGTGAACGTGTCAAAGCCAAGCTCAATGCTTGCGCAATCCGACTTATGCAGGGGAAAATTTGGTCACCAAAAGAACTTTTATCAAAAAGCCTTCTCCAAGCAATTTGAGCTTGATGTGTCACTACATTACTTGCTGAGGCAACAGATAAACTCCTGAGAGAACAGCTCCTACAAAGAAGCTTCTTGGTATTATAAATTGGGACTGGACCATGTCCTCCACTAGGAAATCTATAATGAGAGTAAAGTCTATATTGTGGCACACGTAACCCAACAGCAACCACTGCCCCATGCTTCTTTAATTCAGAATGGCATCCCCTCTCATTTGTGAGAATGCACTGTGCAACTCTCCGAAGACTTTGAAACATCAAAAGTCTGCATTCAAAGAATTACACAACTGTAAATCAAAAATTAACACTAATAGCCATCTTTTTTTTCAATTATTCAAATTACTCTCTTAACTTAAGAGTTGCTTACAAATTGCTGTTATCCATAATTTCAAATTGTAAATTCTGATAACCAAATGCTTGCATCAGCATACAATTATTCATGATCCTATCTGTTGATACTTTAGAAATTCGTATACAATTATCACAGAGGTAAAACGTCCTTCCAATGATTTCATAATATAACACGCTCCAATAGCAGCTTAAAGTAGAGACAAATTCAATAAACACAGTAGATCGAAACCTAAGAACAAAATAAATAAACGAGAATAAAAATCAAATTGGTAACTGAAAAGTGAAACATCAAATAATACCGTGAACAGTGCTTTACAAGAAAATGCGACCAAGTCAAAACAGCACAATGAGCTCGCTTGCAGCCGATAAAGAAAGAAAAAACCTAGAAAATTTTACTTACCTGGACATGGCGATTGTCCAACACGACAACCAATTGACGCTAACTTGTCCTTCTGTTGAATAAAAGAAATTTCATTGATTCAGGTCTTCTTATTCCGTTTTAAACCATCGTACTTGCGCTTATGTTCGTGCACAAGTTGCGTTTCGTTTGATTTGCTTCGTTAAATGCGATTTTAGACAGTGCCAGGAAAAGACCAATCGGCGCACCGAAGAGAAGGGGGAGAAACAGAGAGAGGAGAAGAATAGCTTGATGGGCCGTTAACGCGAAATCGGTGACCGGTTCTTTGGTTAGAATATTTAACATCGGGTTAGGCCCACGAGATATTTGTCTGGCTCTCGTGGCCACTACGCTATGTTTTCTCCGCCTTATATTAGGGCGGTAAAAAAAAAAACGAATTTTTAGGAAACCGGTCCGGATCTGAAATTAGGTATCCAAAAAATAGGATACCGGTTTAATTAGGATCAGGATCAGGTTAAAAAAAAAAATCCGGTTTAATTAGGATCAGGATCAGGTCTTAGCAAACCGGAGACCGGTTTTAAACAGGGTACCGG
>JAVXUL010056061.1:0-10410 GCA_035590515.1 Trichilia minutiflora
GGTGGTTGTAAAAATACAATATTGGGAGAAGCTTAGCTTAAAATTTGTAAAACCCAATTCACCCCCCCTCTTGGGTTGCCTTAGTGGGATTTCACTTTGGACCTCGAGTTGTTCATGCAGTTGCTTCTGAACATCTTGTTGTAGCCTCAAGGTTTCTACAAGTTGCATGCCTCTATTCAATTTGGATAGAGATTATTTAGTACCCGGTTTTTTATTGACCAAAAGGGCTTTCTAAATATTGAAAACTCTTTTAATTTTTTTTAATTGTTTGGCTAATATTAAAGAAGAGATTTAAATAATTAAAAGCATTGTTTTGCTTTTATCGGAAGAAGAGTCTGTTTGATTGAGTTTTTCGAGTGGAGCTTTTGGGAGTAGAACTTTTATAAGTAAAGTTTTTAACAAAAAAAAAGTGTTGATTGTTTGGTTGTCATAGGTAATTTTTTATAAAAGTTGTATATTTATTTTAATAAACACAATTTTAAAAAATATGTTAGAAGAAAAATAGGGTAAATTTTTTAAAATAAAAAGAGTGTTTTCAAACAATTCAAACTTTTTAAAAAAGCTAAAAAGCTCTATTGCTACTCCTAAATCCTCCATGGAGAATATTCTGGATAATCAGAGCTTGGCTTTCGCCATCATGTATACATCATTACCCATCAATAATATGTCATTTACATATAATATTAAGAATGTGATCATATGATCCTTAATCCATTTATAAATACAAGGTTCATCCCTATTCTTCATAAAACCAAACACTTTGACTATCTCATCAAACTAGATATTCCAACTTTGAGAGATTTGCTTTAATCTATAAATGATCGATGCAACTTGCATACTTTATTCGATTCAGCAGATAATACAAAACTTATAAGCTATTTCATAAATAGGTTTTCCTCAATGTAACCATTAAAAATGATGTTTTGACAATTTTCTACCAAATCTTATAATCATAGTATGCTATTATAGCTAAAATTATCTGGATGGATTTTATCATAGCATCATATATGGTTTCTCATATGGTTTATCGTTGGTTTATGATATCTTTGGATACTATTATATTTGTTTATAAGTTATTTTTCTCCTACCTATTATTATGATAATATATATGTATTTATAATTGCATATGTATGCATGTGTCACAGTAATATTGATCGATGGATCTAGTGAGGGTGAGCATATGTCTAAGAATGTCTGAGATATAGCCTTGTCCCATTATTTGGTTAAGTGTGTAGCCCTGGATATTGAGCAACATGAGATTTAGCCACAGATTAGTCCCTTGGGACCAATTATGAGATGTGTATGATGGATATGTATATAATGTTGTTTATGTTATGAATTCATGGATATAAGGATACTTATGTTATATATATATATATATATATATTTAAATGAATTTAGTATAATCATTTTGATAATGATTTTTTTATGTCATTTCACTCACTAAATTTTTCCCAAAACTTAGCCCCACTTTCCTTCAGTTTTGCAGGTTCTTTAACATACTTTAGATGTATAGTGGTTTTCTTTGAAGGTGAACTAGTAGATCAGGATATCAACATATAGTTGCTATGGGTTTTGGGTCCATTTTGAATAGTTATTTTGAGTTCAGGTTTGGTAGTCCTTATATGTATTTTTAAAAGCAGTTAATCATGTTAATTCATGATAGATTGTATATATGTGAGTATGATTGTGATGGATGAGTATGTATGGTTGTGGGCACAAATCCTTATGTGCAAATTCGATGGATTGAGTTCATTCATGATCATTGCATGATATGTTGACTTAGGTTAATTCTCATATATGCTTGTATGATCTCTATATAGCAGGTTATAAGGGTTACATCCTCAAGTTGCATCTCACTATAAGGATAAGGGAGCTAAGTTCACTTGATCCCTATTCCCTAGTGGTCATACTCAAAGATTTCTGGGATATGACAGATATCAAATTTGGGTTTTAAGAATAGATTGGACTTGATCTTGAGAGAGATAGCTAAATAAATTAGTATTCTTATCTTATAAACTAAAAAATAAGCTAATAATGAATTAGAATGAAAATTATAATAGAAGGTTAGGTAGAATCAATTCTCCAAAATATTTAGACATGTGCGTACATCCATAAACACATATAGAAGAAGAGATCGGCAGCTTTAGTTAGAAGTTGTTAGTTGAAGCTGAAACCTGAAATGGAAGCAGAAGGCAAGTTAATAGGTTCAAACCATTGGTTTTAAACACCAGCTGCGATTGATAGCTGGAGCTGGAAAGAGTAACTAGCTGAGCTGGTTGCTGGTGGTAAGTGGTAACTAGGTGGCTTTATGGTGAGCCAAAATTGGTTGAGAGTTGGTTGTTAAGTTCTGTTATTTGATTGGGCCGTGTTACAATTGATATGATAAGATCGACCCATCTAAGACTCTCTTCCTTCTATTACCAAAAGCTTAGTTTTTTTATAAGGTTGTAGAATTTTCAAGTACTTGACATTCTTCTGGGATATTTTAATAAATTTTCCAACCTAATTTTCTATCATTCGGAGAAGTTTCAAAGTGAACTTGTTGATTTTTAAACAGGATAAAGAAATTAATTTACAAAGAGATCAACAGGATAAAGAAATTAATACACGGAGAGATTGTCAACTACTTAGTAGAATAGAATGGATACTATTTTACAAGATTATTATCATTTTTCTCTCCTAAATTTTGGTTATATTTTATTTAAATGATGAGAATGCAAAAGTAATCATTTTTTTAAATTTATTTTTTACAATTATATTTATACCGTTATATACTCTAATAAAATTTTACAAAATTATTTATTTATTTTTATTATCAAAATATATATTTAATTCTTATTATAAATAAAAAATAATTAAATATTTATTATTTTAATTATTTTATTCTTATTTTATTCTTAAATTATATTTAACTATTATTATTTTAAACAAGTTTATAGTGGACTATGAAATAATAACAATAATTAGTAAAAGTAAACAAAACTATTTTTTTGCGTAATCAGTAATAATGTGATGCCATATATTTTTCTGTTGATTATTAAATATCTAATCTATTTTTATTTTAATAGTAAATAAATTATGTTATAATGATAATAGATAAATAAATAATTATATAATTTTATTATTATATAAAAAAAATTTAAAAAACTAGTCAAAATAATGTCGACGACGGATGCATTAAGATTGACCGGAAGTCGTTTGTACTAAATGACTTGCGAGTTAGTTGGATCGTGCTCATCACAATAGCTACCAGAAGGAGTCCTACATTTCATCCTTAACTATTAAGCTACCAAATGAGAGGAAACCAGTTGTCTACGTCTGTAATAAGATTGACTGTTTGTGTTGGATTGTGCCGAACACAATAGCTATCACAAGGGGTCCTACTTCATATCCTTTTCTTCACTTTTAGGCTATCAAATGAGAGGTAACCACATGTCGACATACGTAATAAGATGGAATAAGAGTCGTTTGCATTAAATGATTTGCGTGTTAATTGTATCTTGCTCAACACGAGAGTTTCCTTGCTTCCAACTTTGTAAACTCGTCAACGAGAAAATGTATATTAATTTTTAATAACATAATATCCTAATACCCTCTTATTAGAAAGAAAGTATTGGTTTAAAAAAAGTACGAGTATTAAAGTATTATATCAAAAAATGCAGCTATTGCCTGCCTGCATACTATTGCATGATTAATTTTAGTACACGTTATAAATTATTCCATTAAATCCATTATAGAAATACTTTAACTAGAGTCTTATGAGTTTAGTGTAACGTTGTTGATCTTCAGTGATACAAAACTCAAAAATATTATGATTATCATATAAACTTCACGAGACCAAGATTTAAAAGTGTGGAGCTGTATATATATACCCTATTGCATGGAATAGTTTAACCAAATAAGAAGATGAATAATTGGGAGAAAACTAAGGACAAGAGGAAGCATTCATAGAAATGACGACAATGCTGGTAATGTCACGGAGGAGATAGCATATCAAAATCTAGACATCTAGACAGTTTCTCATCGGCAAGAAAATAGAAAAAATCATAGCGTTGATAGTAAGGGTTTGTTCATTTTCAATTGTGTAATTGATAAATTGTATAATTATACATGATCGTGTAATTTTACAGTCGTATTTGACTAAAATTATATAATTAAATAATATTATATTTAGTAATATACTATGTAATTATACAATTTAATTATAAAATTAACTATTTTAAATATAAAAATAGTATGAAAATGAATTTTAATTATTAATAAATTATTAAAATTAAAAAATATATATTATATATTCAAAAAATACAATATAATTTTTACATACATTATATAAATTGTATATGCTTAAAATATATATTATATATAATAAATATATAATATATATTCAAAATATTTACTCAAAGTACGTAACATATGAACATGTTTTCAATTTTATTAATTATAAACTTAATTAAAACTTATCAATTAACAAAAAGTTATCAAATAACATCCATAATCATAATATAAAAACATATATTTTTATAAAATATATTTTTTGTAATTATAAAAATTAAAAAAAATAAAATTATATAATTACACCAATTCTCATTCCTCTAAGAGTTTTGAACTGTATAATTGAGAGGATCTAATTACACTAATTATATGATTAACTATATAATTATATGATTAGATAAATATGTTAAAACTGTATAATTATACTCAATTATATAGTATCAAAATAAACATATCCTAAATTTACTTGTTCTCCACAGCAAAGTATTAAGTATAAAGCATTTATTAATTGTAGTTGTTAAATTTATCTTGAGTACTAAGATAACATATATTAAAAGATAAGTATACTTATTTTTAGAGGTGGGAGCCCGAGAATTGGCTTAGCCGTATTGGCTCGATCAGGATTAAGGACAGGAATAAAAGCTATAAAATATTTTGTATATATGACATGTTTTAATTGGTTAAAATTTGATTTTATTATAGTTTTTTTTAAAATTTTTTTGGTCCAATGCGAGAATTATTTTAGTCTGATCTGATAATGAAATTTATATTTTAATCGTTTCTTTTTTTTTTATAATTCCAACTTGGCCTAGGCCTTATCTCCTCCTATTAATCTTTATACTAGTTTTATGCCATGTTAAATAAGAATAGTAACTGAAGGTGATGGGAAATTGGGAATACCTAAGCTGTCTAGAAATAGTGAAACTGTTTTACTTTTAAAGGTCGGTTCAACCATCGAAACTCCTACAAGCACTCTACTTCTTTCCATTGTTTTGGTTGACAATAATAATAATAAATTAAGCATTTCAGTATGCCACTTGTCTCTTTAGGTATTTATTGAGGCTATAAATAGAGTTTAGTCATAAAAATTTATAAATTTATCAGGTTAATAAAAAGGTAACCATCTGGATTTCAGAAGTTCAAAGCTGTAAAATCATTCTGATTTTTAATTAGGATATTTAAACTGAAATTATTTTTTTTTGAAATTATGTTTATAATAGAAAAACTTTGAAATCTGATTTCTATTAAAAAAAAAATTGGATGTTTCTTAAGCCTGTTTTGTAAAGGCCTTTGAAGGGCATGTTAGGCTTGACACTGTTTCTTGCAAAGAAATTTAAAAGAATCTGCAAGGCTTACTTCAAGAAATTTAATTGAAAAAATTCTATTTATATACCTAATATAGAAATATATATGTTTATGGCAAAAAAAAAAACAAGTAAAATTGACATTTCTATTTGCAAGCGTTTTCTTTTTTATAGGCAATTGTTACTTTTCTAAGATTATTATGCAAATTAAAATGGAAACATTGTTGCATAATTTTTGTTATTGAAAAATGTCACACCTAAAGTTAAAAGGGATCCGAAGGTTAAGTTTTCACCCTAAATTCAGTCAAAGCAAGCTTACGGCCTCCGCAGGGGCATCACAAATAAGATGGGGGAAAGATAATGGAAGACTTGCAGAGTACTTAATGCTTCAAACAGAAAATAATTTTTCTATAAAAACAATCGGACAAAATTCGTGTGGAACACGCAAGAAAAATTCAAGTGCCAGTAGGAGCGATGCCACGAGTTCGAGTTTAGAAAGTGCTAAAAAATCGTAAAGAAACAAGTAAGAGTATTTGTATAAGACTACCTAGTAACCCTAGAAAATTAGGGGTGTTTGTCTCCCTATGAATAGGGATTTTAAGACGACTAAAACTATTCATTCATTTAGAGATAGAGTGAGAGAGATGTTAGGGGGGATCTTTTAAAATTTAGAACTTTGAGAGCCAACAGGCTGTCTCAACTTAAGGACAATGTATTCTTTTTGTTGAGAAAAATAAATTAATAAGTTCTTAGATCATTTGTTGACATCAAAATTATATGATCACTTAATAGCCTTCGAGAGCAAATCAAATATTATAATTCATAAAGAAACACAAATTTCAAAATTAAAAATAAGATAGACATAAAAAAAGAATTTATATTTAACTGGAGATTCAATAATTACAAAACTCAGAATAATACTTGAATTTATTGCTCTCTCTTTCTCTCCTATTCTCGCTAAGCTTTCCATTAACTTTAATTCGTCTCTAAAAGGTCTCTCTAGATCCTTTTTTTTTACTTAAAAGATGTCCCAATTAAATAGGGTACAAATCTAAGTTAGAAATGAAATAGAATTCTTGAAGACATTGTAATTCATGCCCAGTTGGTTGATAGAGATTGCAACCCAATTTTCAACCCTTTCTAACTTATTTTATTACACATTCTGTTGATCAAGACAACTTGTTAGTTGTTTGAATTCCTTTTTTCTTCAAAATTTGAATCATTCTTCACAATTTCTACCTTGATTCAAGTTTTAACCTTGACAACCTTTTTCTCTTCACATAAGCATTCTTTCACATGATTTTCTGCACAATCCTGCTATCAAAACCTTTGATTCTTCCTCTTACATCCTTTTTCAACTAATTCTTTACTTATTACTTGACACACCAATTAATTCACAACAATGTGTAAATTTCTTGGTTGACACCACCTTGATCATAAAATCAGCTACATTCTCTTTTGTATCTACCTTGTGAACATTAACCTTTTCCTCAACCAATACATCTCTAATGAAATAAAGCCTAACATTAATGTATTTAGTTCTTTCATGGAACACTTGATGTATTAAAATTTGTATTACACTTTGATTATCACAAAAAATTATGAAAGTTTTTCATTGATCTCTAACTCAACAATGATTGTAGCCACAATACCTCTTTAATAGCTTCGACTGCCGCCATATATACAGTCTCAATCGTTGACAAAATTACTACATATTGCAGCAATTCCTTTCAATTAACTGTCCATCCATAAACAACAAATAAATAACGTATAAGTGATCTTCTCTTGTCCAAATAAATTGCGAAATCTGCATCTACATAGCCTTTTATCTTCTAATCCCTTTCATCCTTCAAGCTGTACTTCAAACAATAACTTAATTCCTTTGATGTATCTCAAAATCTACTTCACAATTTCTTAATGGTCTTCTTCCAATTCACTAAGAATCTACCGACCAAACTCACTAAGTATGCTATATTAAGTCTTAAGTACTCTATGGCATACATCAAGATTCCAACTGCTATCGAATAAGGAATCTTTATAATCTCTTGCTTCTTTTTCTTGCTCATGGGATCTTGATCCTTCGAGAGTTTAAAATGTATTGCTAATAACATCTTTGCCATCTTAGCATTTTCCATGTTAAAGTTGTGAAGAACTTTCCCTAAATACTTTTCTTGTGAAAGAATTAGCAACACTTTACTTCTATCTATAATAACTTTAATTCCTAAAATCCTCATTGCAATCCCAAGGTCTTTCATCTCAAATTTTAAATTTAGTTAAGTCTTCAACCTGATCAACCTTTCCTTACTCTTACTTGCCAACAACATATCATTAACATAGATGAGTAAATAGACCATATCATCTATATTACTGCCTTTGAAGTAAATGCAATAGTCATATTGGCTCCTCGAGTATCTATTTTGTATAATGAAGTCATCAAACCTTAGCTTTTATTGCTTTGGTGATTGCTTTAACAAATACAATAATTTCTTCAATAAGCATACCCGATTCTCAACTCCTTTTTCCTTTTAAATACTTAGGCTATTTCGTATATATCCCATGTAAAAACGTTATTTTGACATATGTTTTTCTCTAATTTTATATCACAAACAACTACTAGGATAAGAAGTAACCTGATGAAAACATGTCTCACTATCAGTGAAAACACTTTAGCGTAATTATATCTTTGTGTAAACCTCTTTGCTACAAGTCTAACTTTATACCTAAACTTCCCATTAACTTTCTCTTTCTTTTTAAAGATTTATTTGCTGTCAACTACATTTCTTCCTCCCAATTTCTTCACTAACTCCCAAGTGTCATCCTTCCTCAAAGAATTTATTCCTTTACACATAACTTTGTACCATTTATTAGCCTTCAAACTTTTCAAACCTTTTTTGTTATTGACTAGTTTATTTTCCTTCACTTTCTCAACTACTAGGCATATGAATGCAACCACATATGCATATCCATATCTCACTAAATTATAGTCAAATCTTCTAGGTCTATCCTTTGTTAGATTATAGTCAAGTCTGTATCAGAGAACTACTTTTTGGCTTAGCATATTCCTTTTCACCTTGCTCTCTTAGTGGTTTTGTCATGCCCGTTCACATGTGACAACAGTCGCAAGCCCTCAAGATACTTTCTAATACCATAAAATATATCACAAGAGCCTAGAAGACATCTTTGGTATCCGTAACAAATGTAAAATACATTTGTTTCAATCATATATTCTTATCTCAAACATATATTATAGTTATTTAGAAAATAAATCATCATAATTTATAAACATTCAAAACATATTCAATTTATAAATACATATCTAAACCCAAGAAAAATACACAAACTCAATGTCCGTATATCGCAGTAGGTTCAAGAAACCTAAATGTAAGTCGAATACAGAAATTTTATCAAAATAACTTAAAACCCTCGATACACTACCATCCCTTCGATCACTCAGATCACACTCAATAATGTAAAACTATCGAGTAAGGAGAGTGAGTATACAAAAGTATACTATATGAATGAACTATTACATATAAATATTATAATATTATAAATCCCCTATTTTTAACTTAGAGGTAGTTTGGTCATTTTAACCCTTTAGGGATTTTTCATATTTTTGATAAAATATATGTTTGGACACTTAATATTGTGTAATTAATATTGTATTGATTTTATTTGAGTAATTTGAGAAGATTTAGATGAAAATGAATGAATTTGAAAATTTTTTTATAGAAGTGTCGATTCACTCAAACTTTAAATTTAAATTCTTATTAATAGAAAAATTTAATTGGTGAATGGATTTTTATACTAAAATGACATTTAGATATGATCAAGAAAAAAGAAATTAGAGTAAAATTAGATATTAGATAAGGCAAAAATCAATATCGAAATAGAGGAAGTAATTAATGTTAAATGACCTAGTAATGATAAAGAATTGAAATTTTGGTCTTAAAATTTATTCCAAGTGGATTGCATTTCATTTTTATTTGTGTATCTCAAAAGGATTTTTCTATTGATATATTATTGATTTTGTGAAGTTATCCAGATTATAAGATATGAATTTTTGAAGTTGTTATCACACCCGTGATTTTACCTCCAGGGCATAATGGTAACTTCACCGCATATTTTCTGTTCATGTATATGCATCCATGATGCATATCGATAGTTTATTCGCTTATTCTTGGGAATACCTGGCCTCTGGTTGACTAAAAAGAGTTTATGTGAGAGTATGTTGGGACCCCGTTGGTGATCTTCAATTTCTGAAAAGGGTTTAAGAGGAAAAGTTCATTCTTGGCGAGTTCGGTCGACCGAATGGTCAATTCGTTTAACCGAAGTGATGAATTCGTTCGACCGAATTGGGAGTTTGTTCGATCGAATAGGCTTCGGCTGAAGCCCGTTCGACCGAACCTTTGACCGAACTCAAAATAGCTCTCTGTCCATTTTTCGTTCGACCGAAATGTGATTTGTTCGACCGAAGTTTTTCGATTGCACGTTCGTTCGACCGAACTTGGGATTATTCGATCGAAAATTTGACAGAAACTCTCGACAAGAAATTCGATCGACCGTCCGTGGAATTCGTTCGACCGAAGGGTGATTCGGTCGACCGAATCGATGCGAAATGACATTTTTGTCCTCTTTCAGAAGCTGTCTCTTTTAGAAAACTTAAGGGCAAATTGGTAATTTCACCTTTTTTTTATAAATAGGGGTCCTAAGTCGAAATTTTTGTGCTTGGTTCCTCTTTTCCTTCCCTTTTTCTCTTCTCACGTTCTTCCCCTTCTCTCTCTAGACCCATCTCCGATTCTTGCCCAAATTTCGATTTCTCTTCGCAGAC
>JAVXUL010056082.1:0-10410 GCA_035590515.1 Trichilia minutiflora
AACATTCGTGACTCCAAAACTTCGCCGTTTAATGTAATCGTCCCCTTCAAGCTTTCCTTGGCGATACGGTTTGCCAAAGCGTCGATCAGGGTGGATTTCCCGGACCCACTTGCGCCAAGGACGGCCATAATCTCTCCATCACGAGCATCGCCGGAGATATCATTCAACAGCGTCTTCGTCCTGGTAAACAAACTCTCTCCAGCCACCGGATCCGTCGCAGTAGCGGTACTAAGACGGTGACGGTGACGGCTGAACACAGCTGGAAAGGCCATCTTGCCACGGAGTTTGACGCTGTAAGTCAAGTTTTGGAACGATAAAACGAACGGCAGAGATCGCGGATCCACACTGCTTGTGTCGCTAACGTCAAGAATCTGATGCACCGGAGTCTCGTCTCCTGTGACCTCTTTGCGCACATCGCCAACTTGCTTCAACAACTGGCCTAGCGTCGGTGACGCACCGACGTTTGCGAGTGAAACATCAGTGAGATCCATCGAGTTAGTAGCGAAGAACGGTAAAGCATCTCTCGCTTGCGAAATATTATTTTCGGCACCAACACGTGACATTTTCTGTGCTTTCTCTTTGTCTTTGTAGTATCTATGGGAGTTTGCTTTATATGTAAGAGAGAAATGGGAGTGACAGAGTAATTAACGTTAATGGCGTGTGTGCATGGGTTAAGCTGGTTTAGAGGGAAGACTATTTGTGAGGGATAACGGTATGAAACAGCGGTTTTCACGTGGCGGAGGTTGTGGTGTAGGAGGATGATACGGTGGCGTTTTGAGGAGGAGATGAAGAGAAAGAGCCCGATTATCTTTTTGGTTTGTGTGCTGGGGTTTGTGAGGGATTTTGGTTAGTGATTTGTTTATATAGAACTGAGAGTAATAAATTGAAAGAGCTTAGTTTTTTAGGGTTTAGGGTTAATTTTTAATTAACCATTAATTAATAATTTGATTAAATAAATTAGTGCTAATTATTTTCACTGTTTTGTGGATAGAAAGGTGTGAAAATGGTGACCTAAATCTCCTAATTTTGTTAGATGTCCATACGGCTTCTATTTCTTGGAAAAGAGGATGAAGCAAACACCTGGGCGGACACGTGGATGGATATGGTTGATGAGTTTGAATTTTTGATTTCACGAGAATTAGGTTGGATGTTGATCTACTGTGGTGTAAGCTTGGTTTTCCCGTTTCTAGTCTTCGTGTAAGTATTCAAAAAACAGTGAAGTCTGCATATAAGGTTACGGCTTGATGACTAACAGCAACACGTAAAAGGTTAGGGCTTCGTGACTACTTAAAAAACAAAAGGTTACGGCTCAACGAGAAATGCTACTACAGTCGCCCATATTGAACACACGTGTTTTTTTTTTTAGTTCCGTGGGTGGTTTCATTCAAATCAATATTCAACAAAATTTATCCGTAACATATATAATCCAATAAATTTAATATCCAAAATTTTAAATTATGAAAAAAAATTGAAAATACATTGAAAAGTCACTATAAAATTTTCTGACAACATAAAAAATTTAATATCAAATATAGATGAGATTTGATTTTTTTAAAATTATTATTAAAATTTAAGATTTGATTCTATATTATACTAATGACAATACTTAAGCATCTAAAATTTTAATTTTAAATGCATAGTAATTATTTATTAAATTATTAAAATATATAAATAAATAATTATAAAAAAATTTTGCTGATGATTAATCTTAGAATTAATACAAAAATTTAATATTTAACAAATAGATATCATTTTACCTAACACATTATTTAAGATCAGTACAATTAAAAGTATTTAAGAAATTTTCATAAATCATTTAAACAAATATGCATAATAATGAAACGGCACATGTAACTAAAAATAATTGACTCATAAAGAGAGCAGAAGTGAAACATTCATTCTTGTGGTCTCCAATCTCCATTGATAGTAAGGGTAATATTTAAGATAAATCTATACTATTCGTATTGTATTAATAAATTTATATTATTTTTTGTATTAATTTAAATCCAATCATTTTATTAATTATGTCAATAATATCCATTTATTAATTATATTATCTGTTTATTAAATAAGTGATAATACAATATAATACAATTGGGTCATTAATTCGATCAATTCAATATTCTACTATTTAATTAATCAATATAAAATTTAACATATTTATTTAAATATAAACTAAATATCAAAATATAAATAAATAAAATTATTATACCAAATGATTATTTATTTAGTATAATTATTTGTTTAAACGTAATTATTTATTTAATTAATTATATTTTAATTATGTCTTAATTGTATCTAGAACAGATAAATAGATTCAGAATATCAAATCCAAATTCAACATGACTATTAATTATATAACATGAATATGATTCGATTATTATTCGTGTCAAAATTTTTAAATTTAAATATATTTAATCATATCAAATTCGTATTGAATAATTATTTTGTGACTCAAATTGCTACTCCTAATTGCTAATATATCTCATCGTGTAATTAAGTCCATAAACCAAAATAACTTCCATTAAAGTTTGTGGGATTTTGTGGCCTTATATTGAATTCAACAATAATATTTTACATGCCAAATTTTTTTTAATAAATGTGATAAATAAGATAATATTTATTATTTATGATATTAAATTTTTATAATTTTAAAATTATTTATTATATTTTTGAATTATCTAATAAATAAATTTTATGTTAAACGTCCAAATGTGGAACTTCAGGGGCCTACATTATGTTGTTTGGATGGTGATAGAATTCAATGCCAATAGTTCTTGCAAGTAATCACTTGTTTCAGAGTTTTCTTCAGGTAGCAAGTTTAGTATTGCTATTATTGGGCAGTTTCTTGCAACATTAGAATACTCCACCCATTTATACTTACTAATTAATATCTAGAGTTACATGTATAATATTATTGATGCATAAAATTTTCAATATTTTTTGTACGTTAAATAATAAATTTTGCTACAATGATGGTTTAATAATTGAAGGTTTTTTTAAACGATTTCTATAGATGATACCAAATATTGATGTATAAAATCTTCAATAATTTCTATACGTTAAATTATAAATCTCACTATGATGATGGTATGATAGTTGAAAGTTTTTTTGTGATTAAACTTGAATTTTAATCAAGATACTTATATATCCTTCCTTTTTATGATCAAATTAAAATATAATTTTTTTTTATGAAAGATGATAGATTTTATATATAATTGGATGATTAACCCTAAAGACTTTTAAGATTACTCCTTATTAATATGTGATCACTTTCTTTCTTATAAGAGATTTTAAGAAAAATATAACCGTTCTTAATTTATTTCTAACAAATACAATAAATAATCTACC
Source organism: Trichilia minutiflora (assembly GCA_035590515.1). Taxonomy (NCBI): domain Eukaryota; kingdom Viridiplantae; phylum Streptophyta; class Magnoliopsida; order Sapindales; family Meliaceae; genus Trichilia; species Trichilia minutiflora. Next base: position 3,352 of record JAVXUL010056082.1, read on the forward strand.
AAAAAACCAACCTACATTAACTAAATAAACAAAAATATAGGTATTCTCATCATTTCTGCATATTTTATAAAATAGTTTCCATGCAACATTCTTCGGAAAATAAGCTTAATATATGTCTCTACAGAAACCATGATAAAATCTATTGACATTTCCATAACAAAGTTTCAGTCTACTAAGAAAATATGGAAGCAATATTTCCATAAAAAGAATCAATTTATATTTTAAGTCCAACGTTCAAATATGTTAATCAATGATTTATAAAGTTTATGCATTGTTTTGGTACGTTGACCTTTAATCCATGCTTATATCTTTGCATAAACAAAGGATTCTAGGGAAATACGAATGCAATATTTCCATAAAAAGAATCAATTTATATTTCAAGCCCAAAGTTCAAATATGTCAATTAATCAATGTATAAAGTTTATTCATTGTTTTGGTCCATAAACATCCAATCCATGCTTAACCTTTTTATAAACAAATTGATAACTTCACATCTTGATGAAACAACTAGTTTGTTCTTTTGTTCTATAAAATTCATCCAACTAATAGAAAGTTCATTTTTTCTATTCCTTGAGGGATCCAAACTAATCCATTTGTTATATTTCTCTCAAACCAAATTTATGCCATTTAGCACCATCAAAACTTGCAAAATTGAAATTAGAAAGTTTCATAGATCAAGGATGAAAATTTAGGTTAAAATTTTAACAATAAATACTTTATCAACCTATTTATAATTTCTTGCAAAGTTGGTTTCTTCAAAGCAATTATGCGGAACGCCGGTTTCTTCAAAGCAGTTATGCGGAACGCCATAGATTGCTCATTCACCTGCTTCTTCGTACAACTCAATTCAAGCTACCTGAATCTATCAATGACATGCCCCTTCCTCTAATGTTGTCAAGCCAAAATACATCTACTTTATTAGTAATTAATCAATTTTTATCATACTTCTTTTTTTATTATTATTAAATTCAGTACATTATAAATTTTGAAAAATTACCTCAAAGTCCTGAGGCTGAAGAAAAGTTTTCTTAATTTCTATCACGATTGGTGAGGCTTACTAGTGACCTAGCATATATGGCAAGCTACGAAGAAAAACGTTCAAACTTGAATTGAATATTCCACCCAAATCTCAAATGTCATAAAAAACTAATAAATGGAAGGGTGTTATCTTGTTAGACATATATAATGGTAACCCTTGACACGCTTACTCCCTATGTTGCTTTCTTAATTAAAAAGGCAAAGAAGATTGACAAGCCTTAACCAAAAAAGTGAAGTAATCAAGAAAGAACCTAAGCAAATAAGCACTTTGGCGCATATAGCCTACTATTCTTGGTTGGTCATGTTAGATAGAGTCATCATCTCCTTACCAAATCGCAAGCTAACCCATACCTACATACAAAAATTGTGGTGTACTGTGAAAATTTTAAAGCAATCCCAAGTCAAAACAGAAATTGTGCATGGAATCATGTGCTTTTGTATTCATTGCATTGACAATTGGGCATTGGCATATGGGTCTCATTAATAAGCCGTTTGGTCAAATTTATCCTCCTCCCATTTGTATTTCTAAAGGTGGGAGGCAGTTTCATTAGCTGTCTTTATCTAAATTTCTTGTGCTTTTGGGCTTTTCACATTGGGTCGTTAAGGAAAATGAACTTGGATATCTACTGTGTTTTCCGGTGCTTCTGTCATGGTAACTTTCCGTTGGAAAATTTTCTTTCTTTTCGAACTGTTTTGATCTAATTTCAGAACCCATTTCAACATGCACCGCAAAAAAGATCATCCCAGTTTCTATAGAAATGAAAGAAGCCTCTTGATTTAAGATGTTGTGATTTGCAAGAAATCATTAATAGAAGCCGATGGGCGGGAATAGTAGTAGTACAGGGACTTTTCACTCACAGATTTTGTGCGTTGGATGATACCATTAACTGCATTACGTATACGTAATCGATGGGTGAAAAAGCGACTGCCTTTTAAATCACAGATGTGTTATACGGAATTATCAACTGTGATCGGAGTGTTGGGTAATGACTGATAAACATCAATAATAAACAAAAATATATTTTTATAAAATATTTTTTAATTTTAATAATTTGTTTTTTTACAAATTTACGTGATAATATTACATGATAACTTAGATAAACAAAAATTTTATAAAATATATGTTCAAAATATAACTATATTATATAAATTTTAATTTTAATTATTATTCTTTTATAATTATAACATAATTTATCTTAATGATTTTATTAAGTTATAGTTTATATAGTCAATTGGTTGAATTTTGAATATGACATCTTTGTAATATAAAATATAGATCTTTTGAAAATTATATAAAGTGAATTTTTAGTATCAAGTAGGCCTGTCAAACGGATTAACTCGATTCGGTCTATCATGGGTTAATTTTAAACGAATCGAGTTGGATTAGCCCGTTTATCATGCAGGTTAGTATTTTATCAATCCCCTGATCCATGAACTAACAAGTCTAAACGGGTTGGCTCGCGGATTAATTTAAAATTTTTAAAATTAAAAATATATAAAATAAAAAGTAAATAAAATATATTAATTATTATTAAATATAATACATAAATAAATATATTATATTTTTAATATATAAAATATATTTTTTATTTTTTTATCGGTTGGTGAGCCAGCCTGCGGGTTAGATGAGTTGATCTGTTTAACCCTTAGGTTAAGCGAACCGGATCAAATGAGCCTGCGAATTAAACGGACCAAGATTTTTGATGCCCAAACCACTAAACAGATCGGGTAAACGGGCCGGTCAGTGGACCGTTTGACAGCCATAGTATCAAGTCCTCTAACGTGTGATTTATTCGTGATAATCATCACAGATTTCTGCTATGTATTTCTTATAATTAAAATATGTACCAAGACCCTTTCAAATTAAAATAATACCTATTTTGTATAAAAACATTTAAAATACTCCTTATATAAACTATCCAAACTCTCAAACTCTTTTTAATTACAATAAGATCTCAAACACTTCTATATTATCCAAAAACATCCTAAATCAATATCATCTACATCAATTTAAAACACATATCATTACCAACCTAAAAACAAGAAAACATATGATATCAAATCATTTTAAATCGACTCTTCTAGATGTCTTAATCATTTTTTATAATAAAATCCATACATCAGTTATATGATAATTTAAAACCATAAAGTGATGCTATTTCTCTTTTACATAACCAAGTACAAACAAATATAATGGTTTTATAATTCTTGTAATAAAAAAAGTAAACATAAACTTTATAAATTCTCTCAGTAAACTTTAAGAAATGAGATATGAGTCGAGTTCAAGAATTATATCTGAGTGCACTATCTTAACGATATCAACACTTTTCTAATGCCTAGACTAAACTTGAATTTACTTGTGAGCGGAGAAAAAGAATAACTATACTAACGTACATTCAGTGAATAGATGTAATATAAAAAAATAGAAAAAAGCATAGAAAAAATCTTTTTAATAAAACGTCTTAATAAAATAGTTTTTGAAAATATTTCGTCTATTTAAATTATGACTTGTTACATATATCAAAATTATTGGGCTTAACTATCCATTCTCAATAATTACTTTAATTAGAAATAAGCCAAGTCGTCAGTGACTATTCTCGTAATGAAAATCATAATTTAATACATACATACATATATGTAAAATAGTTTCAATAAGTTTATTAATAAAATAATAGATATTTTTTTATCAAACAAACTGAGTATATCACTGACATTAACCTAGAATAGCACAGACAATCTACATGACTATACTCGAAATGCTCATCTAGTGGGTCACTTTATCATAAATGAGATAATCATTTTCTTTATTCTGAACCCACCAGTGCAACAGTCGCCTAGGATGGCCATTGTCTTAGTTTATCCCTAGATTACTAAACTCTGTAGTTACAATTTTAATCCTTATATCCATGACGTCCTCAACCTCAATGTCATAATCCAAATCATAATAATATAAAATCTCAATGATCATATATAAATGTATCATATTTATGAAATCATCATTTTCATGTAAAAGATCATCTATTATAATATATATCGATTTCAATATCATTCAAATTAATCACATGCCATATCATTTATTTTTTAAAACATAAAACATATATATATATATATATTAGGTTTTAAAAAATATTTATAAAATTTTTAAAAGCAAATGAATAAAGTTTTACTCACTATATAGAGAGGGTAAGTGCTCCCTAATCAACTCTCACTCTTCGACATCTCTCAGGTATCCCTCGTATAAGCGTCATTGCCTAAAACATGCATATAACAATAATCTTATAAATTCCTAATACCAAAGTTATCAAAATGACGTATATATACACTTATGATTCCAAATCCAGGTTTTCTACAATCAATTTTTATATATTTGAGGTATTTCTCATTTTTCGATCGTTTACCTGATTTTCAATAATTTGAATTTAATTCGATTTATAATTCACTCAATTAACGCTCCAACTAATATAATTTAACCTAATTCGTCAAAATAAATCTATAAACGATAAAGTTCAAGCAAAACAATAACCTTTTATTATTTATTATGACACATATTTTTGAATTTGAGTTTTAGATAACTAATCATATAATCATCTATTTTACGTCCTAAATAACGTATTATAATTTAATTTTTCATAATTAGAACTAAAATATATGTGGATAAACAATAATCTTAAATTACAAATTTAATCTAAACGATAATTTAACATATAATTAAATATAATGACCTTATTAGAAAGTTGAATAAAGTCTAAATTCGTTAAATTTGAAGTCGATTATTTGAAACCCTAATTTTTGATTCAAAACCTTAATTTTTTCTTTTACTGTTCTTGGTCAAATTTAACGAAACAAAGCTTTTAAAATACAAAGAAGGCTGTAAATTGATGAATTTTAATATGAATTTATGAATTAATCGATTGGATTTTGAAGATATTATAAGAGAAGAGAGAAAAATTTTAGAGAGAGAAGAGAGAGAAGCCAAATACGTAAAGAAGAAATAAGGAGGAAATAGTTGTACCCCTATTTATAATATATCAATAATTTATCAAAATATCCTTAAGTACATAAAAGAAATAAGCTTCCAAAAAAGGATGAAATTGACTTTATTTCAGTTTCGATCAATCTTTTTTCGATTAACTATTTTTTATTTTCGATCAACTGAATAGTTTTTTTCAGTCTACCATTGCTTGCAAAACCTCTAAATCATCATTTGACACATTTCAATCGATCATTTTTCAGTTTTGGTGGACTGAATGTCACTTTCAAACAATCATTTTTTTATTTTTGGTCGATCAAAATTTGCAAGTTTTCTATTCTCTTCATTTTTTAGCTTTTGTCCTTTTCTATTTAAATGTTATTTTCTCTCTTATTCAAAGTCCGATTTTCTTTTAGTTTCTTCCTATTCGACTGTTTATAAGTCCTCTTTAAGTAGCAAAAGATCGTTTACCAATTAGACTTTTTAATCAATAAAAATTTAACTTTGAAGTTCAAGTACTTAGTTAAAGATTAAATAGAACTCTTTCCAAACTTAATCATTTATCACACAAATCTCTATTACATATCATATAATCATTAATATTTTGTCTTATACTTGTTAATCATATCTAAATATATATTTTATAAAAATAACAAGAATGTTATTATAATATAAAATGATCAAAATACCCTTAATTAACAAATAGAAGTATTACAATTTATCTCCTTAAAAAAATTTTGTTCTTAAAATTCGTATACTTTAATATTCGAATAGAAATGGATATTGATGTCGTATTTGATCCGTAGGTTCTACGTCATTTTTTCAATTGTAACACTTTACCTCAAAACTTTCACCATAAGAATGACTTTATTTCGCAAAACTCAATCTTGCTTATCTAAGATGGCTACCAGTTATACCTTATAACTCAAATTTTTTCATAACTCAATTCGCCAGAGGTCTAATAATATATGATGAGTTAGGTACATATCTCTTCAATATCAAAACATAGAATACATTATGGATTCTTTCCATTTTGATAGTAATTTGAGTCTGAATACCACGGAATCAATTTTTTTTATGATTCTAAATGGTTCGATATATCAGGGGTAGAGCTTCCCTTATTTTTTTAATCGGATTACTCATTTCCACGATAATACTTTCAAGAATACCATATCTCTTATTTCAAATTCTAACTCTCGACATCGATTCTTTTAATAAAACTTTTGTTGATCTTAGGCCATCCTCAATCTTTCTTAAATGATGTTAATCTTTTCTGTAGTTGCTTTTATCAATTCAATATTGTTTAACTTCCTTTTACCTACTTCATTCCAACATAAAGGCGTCTTGCATTTTCTTTTATACAAGGCTTCATAAGGTACCATTCCTATGCTAAACTAATAACTATTATTATAGACAAACTTAACCAGCAATGAAAACATGTCTCAACTACCTTGGAAATCCATTATAACTTTTTCGCATATCTTCTAAAGTCTGAATATTTTGTTCAGATTGACCATCGATCTATGGATGAAACACTGAGTTAAAATTGAATTTCATTCTCATAGATTTCTGAAGACTAAGTTAGAATTAAAAAGAAAATTAAGGATCTCGATCTAACACAATTGTAATAGGTACTCCATAAAGTCTTATAATTTTTACCACATATATTTCATTAATTTCTTAATTGAATACTTGATTCTGATAGGTAAAAAAAGAGATAATTTGGTTAACCGATCAATATTTTTCCATTTTCATTTAGGTATCGACAAAGGTTGAAATGTTTTAGTCAGTTTCTAGTGTTCTGGCTTAATCTGTTAATATATCATACATCTAACAACATGTTTAACAATTTTTCTTTTCATACCCAATAACCAATAATTCATTCTAATGATTCAGTACATTTTCATGTTATCAGGATGTATGACAAATACAAAATTATGAGCTTCTTCTAAAATTATTGATGAGTACATAAATTTGTATGTGTATTAAGGGTTAAATTTATCATTTTACACTTAAAGTATGATTATCTCTCTCCATTTATGCATATTTCT
>JAVXUL010056103.1:0-10409 GCA_035590515.1 Trichilia minutiflora
GAATGCCTTACAGGCCTACAGGGGGTATTCTGTGTGTTTGAGTGCACCCTGAAGGTCTGTGGCGTCTGTCATAGGTGGGCTCCACGGTTTGGGGTGTGACATAAATTCTTCCTATGAAAGTCAGGTCCCATCCTAAATAAAGTAGAAATCATTGTCCTTATCCTCTGAAATATCTTAGTAAGCCTTAACCAACTCACTATACTGCATCTGTCCCTACCTAATCTAATATATTAGGGTAAGTCTAATAACAAAGTTAGCTACTAGATCTCTAACTTTATCACACCTTAGTGTTACTCTAATCATTTTCAAATCTATCATTAAAAGCATATAAGTAGTATAAATATAAGTCAAAGTAGATGAAGACTTCATACTCAAAGTATCTGTTACCACATTTAACTTTTCTGGATGGTAGTCAATGATCAAAGCGTAATCCTTAATCAACTCCAACCACCTTTATCATCTTAGATTCAACTCTTTTTGCATAAGCAAATACTTTAGGCTTTTATGATATGTGAACACCTGACACTGCTCTCTATACCAGAATGCCTCCAAATCTTTAATACAAACACCATGATTGCTAACTCTATATCATTGGTAGGTTAATTCTCTTTATTCTTCTTATCAAGAAACATATGCTATCACCTTCCCATTCTCCATCAACACATAATCGAGGCCTTGCCTTGAGGTATCATTATAAGCTACATATCTATCACCTAACATAAGAAGTGTCAAAACTGAAGTCAAAGTGAAATGCTCTTTCAAAGTATGAAAAGTATGCTTATATTGGTCATTCACTCAAACTTGATCTCTTTTTTCGTTAAACGTGTCAGTGGAGCAACAAATAAAGAGAAACCCCTCAATGAATCTCTTATAATATCTTAGTAGCCTTAAGAAACTAAGGATCTTAGTAATGTTTTATGACCATTCCTACTATACTATCGCCTCAATCTTCTTCGGGTCCATAAATATCCTATTTCCTAATATAATATACTTAAGAAAATTCATCTCCCTAAGTCAAAACCCACACTAAAAGAATTTTACATACAATTATTTGTCCCTCAAAGTTTAAAGCATCATTCTAAGATGTTAAGCATGCTCTTTCTTACTTATCAAATATACAAGTATATCATCAATAAATATAATAACAAACTTATCCAAATAAGGATCAAAAACTTGATTCATCAATTCTATAAAAGTTATAGGTATGTTGGTTAACTCAAACGATACAACCAAAAACTCGTAATAACCATATCGGGTCTTGAACACTGTCTTATGAATATCCTCCTCTTGAATCTTCAGTTGATAATAACCCAATCTCAAATTAATCTTAGAAAAAATCTTTTTATCCTATAATTGATCGAATAGATTATCAATGATCGATAATGCATATTTATTCTTGGTGGTTACTCGGTTGAGCTATGGTAATCAATACACTTATTAGATAAAAATCTTCTCGATTAAATCTTCTAATTGAGCCTTCAAATCTTTTAATACTATTGGTGTCATACAATAAGGTGATATCAAGATCGGTGTCGTCGCTAACATAAGGTTAATGCAGAATTCAAATTCTTTGTCAAGTGGTAAACCAAGCAAATCCTTAAAAAACACATCAGGAAATTCTTTTACAACTAGCGTTCTAATCTAACTCTTAAAACTAGTATATCAATCATGTATACCAAGTATACCTGCCAACTTTTTGCAATAAACTCTTAGTCTCTAGAGCTGATATAATAAACAAGAAAAATATCCTTCACTTGTTCATAAAAAAAACTTCTAGCTTATTTAGCCTTCTGAAAGTCATTAAAATAGTCTAATGAGGTATAATACTATGATAACCAATCTATGCCAAAGATTGCATCGAAATCCTAGAATTTTAACAAAATAAATCTATCTTGAGTATGGTATCCCGTACCACTACATCACATTGTCTAAACATAGCTTTCCTAAATAGTTTTTACCCTAAAGGCATATAGATAACTAACTCAGGTTTCAATGACACTAAGTTTCGATCTGCGTACTGTGTAAATTATATGCTAATAAATAATCTATTTAAAGCTAGACTATTAATACATAAGCAGAATGGTCAAAAATCATCATAATACCAGTAATCACATCTAGGTTAGCCTTAGCCTTCTCTTGATTCATCATAAAAACCCGAGTCTAAACTCGCTGTTGACTCTTCTTATTACCCTAACGAGTAAATGTATTTCCAGAATTCAATCAACAGGTTCTTCAAAATTGAGATCAATTAATTGATTGTTGGGTACTAAGAAAACTAGAGCCCTGCACTAATTGTCTAGCTACCTATGTCACACTTAAATTAGGATAATATTTCTTTCTATGCCTCTCTGATCTATAGTAAAAATACATGAGGTAATTTGCACTGTCCACTATAAAACTATCTATAGTTAGGACATCATCCCTAATCCGATGATCTCTTGATCAAAAAGACAAATTCTGTGATAGAGGTACTAAATTTGGATGATTTCTGATCTCTAGAGAAGAATAATGAAGTAACTCTTAGACTCGTTGTTTAGCTATTAGACGATCTACTGTTACGGCTCTTTTTCGATAGTTAGCCCACTAAAATACTAAGATCTTTTCTTTTCTGAAAACTTGTCCTGAATTTTCTCTCAACCATTAAATACTCAGTTCGAAGGGCCAACTAAACTATCTCTTTATAGATCTGACTACTAGTCATTGACATCCTATTCCTGATATCCAAATTCAGTCTAACCTTAAATTTCGCACACAATGTCTCCTCATTAGTAAACTCTGATACAATCTTTGTCAATTCTCTCAACTAGGTATCATAATCAATCACTAATTTACCTATCTGCTTTAGATTTAAAAATTTTTGCCTCTTCTAATGTTGTAGAAGTGGGTAAAATATTTTTTCTAAAATATCTTCGAAAAATCAGTCTATGTAGGTTTAGCATTCAATCTCAGCACAAGATTCTGCCATCAAGTAGCAAAACTATATTTAAGAAGTCTAGTAGCCACTCTTAGCATTTTCTCATCTGTTATATCCATATCATCCATATTCTATTATATTACTCTTAACCATCTACTTGCTTCCACAGAATTTGAGGTACTTATAAATGATGTACTACCCAATTGTCTTATTTCTTTAATCAATTTTGGTAATTTCAATACGAGCTAAAAAGACTTTATAGGAATGGTATAACTAGTCGGTATTATCATGCCTATGAATGAAACACCCAGTGACTGATAATATGACACTCACCTCTATAGGGCTTGAGTCGAACTCTATTCAAAATTCTGCGTATTCTAATATGCCATAAACGCATTAAAAATATCCTATCACCAAGAAAAATATGCACTACTTTCAGAATTCTGTGCTTATGATGGAGGATCAATATGAATTTGCTCCTTATCGGTCGAAGAAAACGGAGCATGAGATAAAGTTCCCTATTTATCTCAAATTACCAAACTTATGCGAAGCCTACCTGTTCCCCTTTCAGATCTTGGCGGCATAACTACATAAAATGATGATTATCAATAACTCAATTTATATAATCAATTTATTACTCAACTCAATTTATAGTCCATTAAAATTATTCAAATAAAGCACTTAAATCTCGAAAATTATGGCTGATTGAAATCTAATTAATCAAAAGAATTCAAAAATCAAAATCAATGAAAATCAAAAGCTCTGATACTAATAGAATTGTCATGTCCTGACCTTAGAAATCATGCCATATGATAATCGCTATAAATATAAAAAAATGTATCCTATTAATTAGAATGTATTACTAAGATATGCAAGACATTTAAAATTTGTTTTCAATCCAAATTCAACATTTCATTAAATATACTCAATATCCATATTTTATCTCCAAAAATAATATAATACCATCATTTAATATTCGACTAATAAATGAAATCATAAATCAGATATCAAATACCAAAATCCATCAATCTCAAATGTGAAAATCAAATATACATTATACATAATCAATTCAAAGTATACTTGACTGAGTCAAATATCATAAACAAAATTATTCAATACAAATTAGTTTTCAGTTTCAGTAGACCAACTACACAAATACAAACTGAGTTGAGTACCTGATATAAAAATGAAACTTTTAAGGAAATCAACAATACATGTAAGCCTAAGTATCCTATCTTGAAAGATGAAGGCAAAAGGATGAGTATTTTAAAATACTTAGTAAGTGAATAACATATAACATACATTGTACTATAATCTGTATCAATACGGTATCAAGAAAATAATAACCATATCAAAAATAGCATATAAGTTGTCTCATCAAAATCCGAATGTGATATAAATATCAATTAATCAATAACTATATTATTATTAAAATAAATCAAATCAATTGAGTATATTGGATTCTATCCACCTCAATTGACTGTAGGACATCCTTAACTCATATATATATCTGTGTGTGTGTGTGTACGCGCGCCCGCGCACGCATTATAGCATATTAAGCATATAAGACCTAGTGGATTTTTATCCACCTCAATTAACTGTATGAATATTTTCACCCTTGAGTCTATTGGATTCTATCCATCTTAATTAGCTGTAAGATACTCTTACTCTCAATACTAGGTTCCATCCACCTTAATTAACTGTAGGATACCCACAATATAATTTAAAAAATTGATACATAACAAAAAAATCCATAACAAGATATCGTAACATTGGTTCTCTGATCATATCCATATAAAATCATCGAAAATAAAATGATTTAACAAAATACTTGGTTTTCTGACCTCAAATATGAACCATATATGATACAAAGATCAATATTCAAATATATGATACAAAGATCAATATTCAAAATAGTTTAATTAGAATAAATTTTTTTCTTCATTCATTCAAATTCTCTCTTGACTCTCTAAAAAATTTTGGCCATTCATTCGTTTGATCAAATTGGGCCTATCGTTCGATCAAACTTAGTCATTCGAATGAATCTTTGGATTCTTTTAATCAAATTCTTCTGCCTTTATATATTGATTGAATTCCTTGACTTGTTCTTTGAAACTTTCATTCAAATAAATTCCCTAATTTGCTCGACCAAATATCTCTTTTCAAGAAAAATTTTTAAAATTAGCTTCATGGTTTCATTTCTAACTTATTAATATCCATTTTCAATCAAATTCTTGTCAAATAGCACAAATTTACCACCACCGAATCATTTACTCAATAATAGTACCTGAATGTATATTTTATAAAAATAATAAAAATATCCTTAAAAGATAAAATAACTAAAATATCCTTATATCAAAAATACGAGGTTTACAATATCCCATGTGTCTATCATCAACATCTTCATCTAGTGGATCCTTGCATCACAAATGAGATCATCATCTCCCTTATAACAGCCCACTAGTACACTTCTCACCTAGACGGCTCTCTTATGTCCGTTCTAACCTACTAATACCCTCTACTTGTAGCTGGCTCTCTGATCATAACATTATATAATCCAAATAAATGATTATAAATCCAATAAACCAACCATCGTTCATAATTCCATCAACAAATCATTTTATAAGTATATAAAATTGAAATGTATAATAATCTCAACACATCAAAACCATACTCAGTCTCTTGATCTCAACTCATATCAAACCACAACACATGTCACATTTAATTATTTTAAATAACAATCAAATAAAATACAATAAATATGAATTTAAAATAAATATTTCATATAAAATATTTGAAAAGGGTAAAAATAACTAACTTCCTAAAACATTTAAAATATTTAAGTTTATGAACATTATTAAAAGAAATGAAAAACAAGTAATTGTCCACTTACATTTAGAGAGAGTATGTACTTCCTATAATCCCCCACTCCATATGATCTCCTTTATATGATACCTAATTCATACACACACACATATAACTATATTAATCTCTATATGTCAAATAATGATAATATAATCTTACATTAAATATTTATGGTTATCTATCTAGATTTCCTAATCGACACATGACTACATTGAAGTTTAATTTATTTTTCAACCATTTACCCAATTTTCAACAATAAAATCGCATGGCCAATCTCCTAATATCATTTATCTCCTAAATTCAAACTTAATTCAATCCCCAATTCACTCTAAGTACCAAAAATTCATCAATCGATTATCGACCTTGATTTATGTGAATTTTTCTCCAAAACTCAAGCGTTCGATGAATAACTCAATTGAACTTTTTCATTCATAATCATTTTTCAACTAAATCTTCTCAAATTTCATATTAAAACTCAATATCATATCGACTATTCATTAGTTATACTCAGACATGCATATAATTAAAATAACGAAAATACCTCTAGGATATAAAATGATCAAATTACCCCTAATTAGTAATATTAGATTTTACATTTTAAATAATTTGCATATTAAAGAATAAGGTAAAGATTAATATTAGATAATTTTAAATATAGATTAAATTAATATTATATAACAATTAAAGATTAAGACAAAGATAATATTAGATAAATGCTAATAGTCAAAATCTGGTATATTTCATATATCTTTCATTACAATATTGTGAGTATATATAATTATTATACTAAACATGGAATGCAAAAGTTTAGTAGAGCAAATCTCTCAACAAAGAAAGTAAATCTCTAATTTAGGAAATATATTTACAATCAATCTATATATGGACGGACACCAACTTGGAAATAAAGTTAAAAACTTTAACACTCCCTCTTAAGTTGGTGCAAAAATATCGTTCATTCCTAATTTATTGAGACCATCATGAAATGCCTTACTTGACACAGACTTAGTTTGTAGATCAGTAAGTTGTTCTTGAGATGAGATATAAGGCGTTTCAATGATCTTTGCTTATAGTTTCTCTTTAATGAAATGCCTATGAACTTCCACATGCTTGGTTCAATCATACTGAATTGGGTTGTGGGTAATATCACAAACTGCCTTGTTATCACAATACATCTTCATCGGGTTGTCATGCTTAATATTCAAGTCTTCTAATAACTTGTGGATCCATAATAATTCACATATTGCTTTAGTCATTCCTCTGAATTTAAATTCAGCACTAGATAAAGCAACTACAGCTTGCTTCTTGATTCGCCAAGTAACCAAATTTCCTCCTACAAAGGTGAAATATCCTGCTGTAGATCACCTATCTACCATTAATCCAGTCCAATCTGCATTAGTATATCCTTCAACCTCCAGTTTATTATCCCTTTTAAACATAATCCCTTTTCCTGGAGATGACTTCAAGTAGTGCAAAATCCAGGTAACTACATTCATATGTTCTTCACTTGGAGAGTGCATAAATTGACTAACGACACTTAGTGCATATACTAAGTCAGGCTGAGTATGTGTAAGATACATCAATCTCCCAACTAATCTTTAATACCTTCCCTTGTCTGTTGGAACTTGATCTAAAGATATACCCAACTTTAAATTTTCTTCTATATGAGTGCTAACTAGGCTACATGCCATTATACCATTCTCATTTAGTAAATCTAAGGCATATTTTTGTTAAGACAAAAAAATACCTTCCTTTGATCTTGATACTTCAATACCAAGAAAGTATTTCAAAGGACCAAGGTCCTTTATTTCAAACTCTCTGGCTAGGTGGTATTGCAATGCACTCCTTTCTTCTAAGCCATTTCCAATTACTACTATATTATCAACATACAAATTAACACAAGTAATCAATCCTTTGTTATGCTTCATAAAAAAAGTATGATCTGAATTACTCTAATTGTATCCAAAGTCTTTCAGTGATTTTGTAAACCTTTCAAACCACGCCTTTAGAGATTACTTTAAACCGTATAGGGTATTTTTTAATCTACACATATGTTTTCCACCTTCCAATTGCATATTACATCCAGGTGGTAATTCCATGTATACTTCTTCTTGAAGGTCTCCATGCAAAAAGCATTTTTTACATCAAACTGGTGCAATGGCCAGTCAAGATTCACTGCTAAGGATATAAGGATACGAACAGTATTAATTTTTGTTATTGGTGCAAATGTCTCCATGTAGTCAATTCCATAAGTTTGAGTGTACCCTTTTGTGACTAGTCTAGATTTAAATCTTTCAATGGTCCCATCTACCTTATATTTGGCTGTGAATACCCATCTACACCCAGCAAGTTTCTTTCCTTTAGGTAGTTTAACAACTTCCCAAGTTGAGCTCTTTTGAAGTGACTTTATTTCCTCATTCATAGCTTCTTTCCACCTGGGATCTCTTAAAGCTTCCTGGATATTAGTAGGAATAAATACAACAGTTAATTGATTCATAAATGATGTATTCTCCTTTGATAGTCTATGGTAGGATACATAGTTACTCATAGGATACGTAGGATTAAAACTGATAACAGGTTCATAGTTAGCTCTAGGTATACCTCTAGTGATTCGAGTAAGAAGGATTTTTTTAGGAATTTGAGATTCAAAATGTACCTGGGTTTCAGGAAAGGAGCTTTTTGCAGAAAATGATTGGTTAGATGATGGTACTTTTAGAGTTACTTCCATCTGATTCTGATTATTTCCTTTATTCAAACTAATTTCTAGATTATCAAGAATAAGTTGCTCACATAGCTCTATTGTCTCCTCTGGACACTCACCTCTTTTATCCAAAAATTCACTACTTATATTAGAATAGTCTAAAGGAGGATTTAGATTCAGGGTTTGCAATTCATCTTGTCTCTCCCCTTGAATTGAAGACTCGGGAACAGTATAGTACATATCATTTTCATAAAAGATAACATCAAGAGTGACATACATTTTTCATGATAAGGGGTGATAGCAGCAATAACCTTTCTAAAGTTATGCATACCCAACAAAGACACACTGTAGGGCTCATGGTTCTACCTTATCTCGTAATGGCTTAGGAAGATCCACAAATATCACACACCCAAAAATTCTTGGTGATAAATTCGGAGTAGTCGGGGTACTGACAGTAGAATAGAGAACTTTATAGGGAATCTAAAAGTCTAGAGTGCTGGGGGTATATGATTGATGAGGTAAACTACACTATTGAGTGCTTCACCCCAGTAACTAGTTGGCATGTGAGCTCCAAACAAAAATGCTTGAACAACTTCAAGTAAGTGACGATTCTTGCGTTCTGCAACCCTATTTTGCTGAGGTGAATATGGACAGGTATTTGGTGAGATATGCTATGTTCTTGTAAATACTTTTTTAACTCCTAATTAACAAATTCTCTACCATTATCAGTGCGAAGAACTTCTATGTGAGATTGGTATTGAGTGGTAATCATTTTATAAAATTTCTGGAATAAAAACCTAACTTCATTCTTTGATTTCATCAAGTAAATCCAAGTCATACAAGTATGATCATCAATAAATGAGACAAACCAACGAAAACCATTCAAGGAAGAGTTTTTTGTCGGGCCCCATACATCAGTGTGAATCAATATAAAAGGTACTGGACTTTTATTCATGCTTACTGAAAAAGAAACACGATGACTTTTTGCAAATGCATAAATATCACATTTGAAATCTGTAATATTTAATTGAGAAAATAACTTTGGAAACAATTTCTTTAAATATCCAAAAGATGTATGACCCAAGCACCTGTGTTGCAACCAGATTTCAGAGGATTTATTAATCTGATTTGTTGAAACAACATTATTAATTTGATTTGCTGAAAGAGTTTGAGCCAACTAATGTAAACTGGTAAGTTTCAAATCTAAGAAATATAGTTTCCCTCTTCTAGTACCACAACCAATCGTCTTCTAAGTTTGAATATCCTTAAAAACATAATGGTTAGGCCAGAAAATCACAACATGTGAAACCCATCCCTTAGAGTTATGGGTATTATTATGAAAACCTCATGAGATTCTATACTTAATATTACGAATAGATCATGCGTTAGGGGGTGTAATAATTTGAAGTTATGTTTAAGGAGATGTGTGATATAGAATATGAGTCTATAAGAAATAACTGAATTTTTAATCTCAAAATCATCTCTAATTGAAAAAAAGTTTCTATCATTTTTATAGAGCTCAAAGAGAGCTTTTTATCGATATGTTATAGGTTCCGAGCAGATATTGAGATCCAAAGTTATGACCATTTGAAGTAACAATCCTCAAAAGGAGGACTAAGGGCAAAGGTATTGATACCTTTAGGGAAAGGGATCAATACAATTACTGTATAAGGCCAAAGGTATTGATACCTTTGATGAAAAATATCGACACCTTTCAGTGTGAAAAGTCAAACCCAGGGTATCAATACCTTCAGTGCACGTTGGTCCAAATATATTGATACGTTACAGGCATGAAATCAAAGGTATCGATACATTATAGGCTTAATGAATAGTAAATAGGCAAACATATCGTTACATTATTGATCTCAATTAGATTATGTACCCAAGTATAGGTAGTCTTGTTATAGTATAGTCCGGTGAGTCCAAGTGTCG
>JAVXUL010056114.1:0-10409 GCA_035590515.1 Trichilia minutiflora
GATGGGGCTATTTCAATAAATAGATATGCCAGAGAAAATAAATAATTGATGAGTATTAAGACCTAATTTCAAACAAAATTGAATGAAGCCGTACGTCCATAATTATTATAATTTATCATGATTTTTAAAATAATTATGTGACGACATTTATTATATAAGAATACAAATTTCTGTTATCATGGGAGTATGGATCGGCATTTTTACTAACGTTAAGCTTTCTCTTTTCTATATCTTATTAGTTGTTAATAAAGGGAAAATAATTTAATAAAATTCTATTACACGTATAGAATAAAAACTGAGGTATAAACTGTTAATGAACAAGAAATTAATGTACATAAGATATAATATCATTAAATAATTACAATAAACTACAACTTTGAAAAAAAAATTCTTTTTTTTTTTTAACATCTAAATAATTGAATGAAGTTGCCGTGTTTTACCGTGATCTTAACAGCTCAACAATAAATATTTGTTTCAATTTGGGTTTGCTATACATTTGATATTACAATTATTATAAAATATACAAAATAATAGTTATATGTGAAGGGAGTATTAGGTTTTAAGAATTTATATGGAGACGTCATGAATATAAATGTAATCCAAAAACAAAATTTCTAAATGTAATTTGAGAATGAAGATTTACTAATTAACGATCATCTTGAACAACATGGATATACTACAGAAATTATTAATTATTAATCCATACGCACGCCGCCAACAAAGAAAGGGAAGATAGAAAGTTAATGGAGATTAAAACTTGGACATTACAAATTAATTAGCATCCACGATTATAGGTCCCCTTGCAAGGTTCACCAATTTTCGAATTCTGAGGATCAGGAACACAGGGATTATAAGGCTTACCTCTCCCACAATCAATTGCTGGTTGGTTACGAAGAGCTTTTCTTATGTCAAATGGGTCGGTTTTTATGGCTAATTCTGAGTCCACGAAGAACTCATCAATATCTACAACGTCGTCTTCAATCATGAGACGATAATGTTGTTCATCCATGGAGATGGAGCCATTAAAAGTATTATGGACATTCCGGAGGAAACTGGTGTTCTCCTTCATCATGGCTGTAGATTGCTTTGCAGAGATGAGGATCATGATAAAGACAATTGCTAAACTAAGATTCGTCATGTTTTCTCTCTTTCTCTGATTATGTGATTTTTATGGAGCTAACAAAGTTCATATAGATTTTCACTGTGATTTAATAATAGAGGGGGAGGGATATATATATATATATATATAAAGAGGATTTCTTTTTCAATACGTTTAGATATTTTGTTTCGAAATGAATGGATAGAAATTCTTATCCGAAAATCGATTTCAAGGATTCACGGGCGAAGTTTTAATGATAATGAAAGATCGTTTAAAATCATAAAATAATATAAAATTAAACATTATATATATTTATTAAACTTAAAAATAAACTATAAACAAGATCATGTTACGAAACGGATAAATGTAATAATTAATTAATAAGAGAATATCATATTATTTACGAAAGAATATCTTGGAGCTCCTCCTGTGATTTGATCTAATTATTTATCACACCCTCTAATTAATTTAATAAGTAGCTTCGTACTTTTTGTTAATTAAATTTTTTTGAATTGCCCTCTTATTTCCCCTTCTGGATTAAACTCACTTTTGCCATTATTTTTATTTAGTTTGATTTGATTCTTTCAACAACAAATAGATGAGAGAAAACTCTAAAAAAAAATTAATGGTAGGAAAGTATCAAAGTATTTATCAAATTAAAGAGAGATATAAAAGTAACTAAGTTAACCTATAGATGACTTCAAATTATTATTTAATGATAATTTTTTTTAAAAAATATTAAATTTAAAAAAAAAAACAAAAAAAAAACAGATATACATTTGTGCTGAATTTCAAGTAGAATTTTACTCTTGATATAGTATGGATTACATGGATTACATTTTCAAAGGCTAAAAATACTTTTAGTCCTATGAGCAGTGGTCGTTCAAGTATGTAAAAGCAAAGAGTGATGACCCAATCGATACCATCATCGTGATAAAGATTAAGAAATTCCTTAGGAATCATGCCAAACACTAGAAGTTCTTCTCCATGTTTTGTATACTATCTGCTGCAGACAAACAATATGTTTAATATAGCCCCACCCCCACATAACTTAGAATCAAAGTTATAATGCTATTTATATATTATAATATAAATATATACTTTTAATCTATATTATACCTCTTTGTTCCATTCTATTAATTAATAAATATGAAAATTATTAATAAAAAATAGATTTATTTGTAGAGGATACAATTTTAATTACTGTCAACATAAAAAATTGATATTATAATAGAGATCCATACACAAAATATACTTCTTAAATTAGCATTTAATGTTAAATTTTATTTACCAAATTATTTTAAATATGTAAATAAAAATAAATTTATTAGTAATTAAGAATAAATAATAAATATTCTTTACACTTATAGAGCATACAGATTTTAATAATATTTATAATATTTATTCTTTTATTAATTATTTTTTAATTAAATGTAACATTTCAGCTTTTATTTGCTAGCAGTTGTGTCACAACAACACTTCAATGGTGAAGAATTTAAAAAAAGAAAAAAGAAAGAAAGGAAAAGGAATAGGATTGATTTGTTTGTTTGAAGCATGGAATGGAATGATAGAGAAAAAAAAATTTTGTTAATATTTTTAAAATATTATTTTTTTATTTTTATTTAATAAATAATTGAATTATTTTAAATAAATAATGTTGATGTAGGATGTTGTTCGTCTTCAACCTCCAGTATCAGTATGTCTTCTTCCTTAAGTTATAGTTCACTAAGTTGCAAAACAGAAGAAACCTTAGGGGTAAAGCCAATTTTTCAACAAAAACCTTCTAATACTTAAGTCAGTGAGGATTTTGTTTATATGTGAAAATGACAAAAAGCAATTAAGAATCAGAGAAAAAACTCAGAGAATGGTCAATGGCTGATGTGTGTGTAAAATTAGAGAGAGGGAGTGAATATAAAAAATCAGTACTTCTCTGTGTGAATATTATGTCTGTCAAAATGATACGTACCTCCCCTTTATTTTCGGATTTAGTTACAATAGAATCATGACGTTCTGTACCTCTGAACACGTGTCGTTGTCCGAGTGGTTACGCCCTAAAAGTTTGTTACGGGAATCGTGGGACGTGGCTGGTGCAATGTCGTACTCTACCACATGTTCCCGAGACCCCGATCCTGAATTTTTCGAGGCTTCGAGTCCTACAGTCTCTTTGGGATATGCACCTAAGACCCCGATCCTAGATCCTCTGAGGTTTCGGGTCGGATACTTGTTATGAAAATGTATCAGACCTTTGATGACATCATGTATTTTCGTTGTAGATGCTACTCTACGTCAAAGTATCCCCGAGGCCCCGATCCCTAATTCTTCGAGGTTACAATCCAGATTTCCTGAAGTTCCGAGTCCAAATGTTCCATTTAAAGATGTGTTGGGTCTTTGATGACACCATACATAGTATGAGGTCTCGGATAAAACTTCCTCCGATCATATGTTGGTGATGAGTGGTCCGAGACAGTTTACTGAATTAATGGTATCGGATGATTTACCTGACACGATCCCATTACTTCTAGTGTCATAGAAGGAGATCTCGAAACGTCGTCGTATTCAGGGATTAATAGGATGTCCATGTCCGCATGATGGGCTTGGACCTTTAGACTGAGCTTCGATAAAAATAACCTAACATTAAACCCCTAGTTTTTAATTAAAAACTTGATGAATTCTATACAGCTGTCTCGGGGGTTAACTTTCTCAAAAACGCAACCGTCATCTAGGTGTCGTCTCCTCATTGAAAGAGAAGATTTGAAAACCAAAAAATTCGGCCATAATAATTCGTCTTACTAGGAGGGTCTCACTAAATTCGAATTTTCAAAAAGTGTGACTTTTGACGTTTCAAATTGGGGTGATGTGGCACTTCTCTGTCTGTTAGATTTGATTCAATGGCTAGGGTTTGATTTCCTCTTTATTATTTTTTCTATAAATACCCCCTTCTTCTCTGGATTCTTCTTTTCTTTCTTTTCGTTATCCTCTGCAACCAAACATTTTCAGAGCACTCCTCCAACTTTCTTGATGGTTTCCAATAATCTCTCGTTCACAGCTTTCAACAATTGTTTGAGAACTTTTCACTTCAGATCTCGTCTTCAGAGTAATCAGTAAGTTCTTTGTGCATCCTTATCTGTTGATGCTTTCTAGAACTTTTTTCATGTTGTGAATATATGTTTAGGCAAAACAGAATGCACATTAAACTGGTAGAACTTGTTAAAATGATTTAGGGCCTCTTATAGGCATTCAGAACCTGTAGCATCATTATTCATAGAAAGAACAGAGACCCTATAGTTGTCTCAACCGTGAATAATAAAATATAGAGGTCTTGGTAATGTTAAGAGACTTTTAGAGTCGTTGATGATCCCCGAACAACCTTGTTGATCATTCCCTTTTGTTTTTTTGGACAGAAATAACTTCTGCTTTCAGTTTTTTAATAACACCCGAAGTTGTTCATGGAGAAGGCAACTTAGGAGAAGGCTTGAAAATGATTGCCAGTCCATCACCAATATCACAGGCCTGATTTTCATTGTCATTAGGCTATTAAAGTTTGTATCATGTTCTGTAAGGCCGTAAGGGTGTTGAAACATATTAATTGGACTGCTGAGAGTATCATTTAAAATATTGGGTCTATATCATGACCTACTAAGAATGATGGGCCTCACCATCAAGATCCAATTCATTGTACAGCGGACGTTGCATTTATAATATTACAAAAATACCCCTACTTTTCTCTTATTTGCCGGCAGAGGCTCCTTATAAATGGCCGGCAAACCCGAACACCAATTTTCTTCCATATCGTCCCGGATCTCAGCAGCTGAGTCACGCCAGATAGGTATTTCTTTTACTTTTATCTCTGTGTTTTTGTTACGATTATTGTCTGTTATGAGTACTTCCAATTTTTGGTTTCGGAGAAATACTGAAGTAAAGAAAGAAAAAATGAAAGATGTTATCGGTGTTTTAGGAAAATGGAAACGAAGGAAATAATATACCATACACCAGATGATTCAAGATTTTCGCTTTAGTTTTCCTTCATTGGGCCCGACGATTTAGGTTTGTTTCTTTTGTTTCACAAATATGATCGTGCATATATGCCTTTTTTCATTTTATGATTTTAGTTTTTTGTGGTTTCTATTTGGCATGACCGAACTTTCTTGTTGTTGCTTTGGAAAGTTGATATAGTAAAATATCTCTTTTATGTATGTTTTTCTTTAGCTTTCTTAAGCTGTCAGAATTGATAGACTGTTTTTTCATGGTGCTAATATTAAAATTCATGTTGGTTCTGTTATCAATTTAGCATACAATTGTACGAGTATGGTGGGAATGCTTTGTTTTTCTTTGGTAAAGGTTGTCTGCAAGGGAGTATCTTTTTTTTTTTTTTTCACATAGTTTAAACGATTTTTACATTGATATGAGTTATGCTTTTTTGATGTTTGGATTTTTAATTTACTGTTGTATGCTTGCAATTTTTAATTGTGCATCATTTTATTTTGTTATATTTAACAAAAACATAAGCATGTATGACAATCATCCATCATCCACATAGATAAGTATAAACACTACATCATCTACGCAGCTACCCTAGAAGTAAACACACTGATCATATTGATTTCTTGTATATTCATTTTGTATCATGAAGTTATCAAATCTCAGCATTTATTAAATAATGAATTTTTTGAATGATGATCAAACATGCAATTGAGTAGAAGTTATATCTAAATGTGTGGATGGGATGTTTCTTGATTTTTCCTTGAAGGACCCATTGGAGCATTGCTGGGTGAACTCAAAATTTTGTAAGGAGGAACTTCCAGTATTGTAAGATGGTAGTTCGTTTTGTGAGGCCGATGGTGGGAAAGATAACGGGGTTTTTACACTTGAAGATTTGCCAAGTGAAGAACCAAGTAACGAAGGGCAATTTGAGCAACTTGAACCAAAGACTTGTGGGGGAACTCAAGCCTTGATGCAATTACCCCAATCACTTGAGGTATGCTTTTTTGGGTGAGCATTCATCTTTGCTGGTTATTATTTCAGCATCTTTAACTAAAGAAGAAAAAGAGAAGCTTTTGAGTGTTTTGAGGAAATATAGATTAGCCCTTAGTTGGTCTATCTCGGATGTCAAGGATATAAGTCCAATAATTTATATGCACAATATCTTAATGGAAGATGTCTATAAGCCGATAATTGAGCATCAAAAGAGGTCAAATTTGACAATAAAAGAAGTTATAAGGGCTGAAGTATTGAAGTAGTTGAATAGTGGAATTCTCACAGTCGCAGAATGCTTTTCAACTATAAACGTGTAACTTGTAAAAGTGGCAACAAGAACCAACCAGTTTAGGATTGTGGTCGATACAAGCTATATGAAAGATGCACTGCCAATCCAAATGCTACAAAATTACCGGAAAATGCCGGAGTCTACAACCATGGAAAATATTAGTTTCTTTCTCTCTAGTACCGGTTGATCTGTCATCTGTGTGAGCCATTGATTTAATAATAGAGAGGGAGGGATATATATAAAGAGAAAAAAAGTTAAGGAGAGAGGACTTCTTTTACAATTCGTTTAGATATTAGTATTACTATTGTGCGGATCTATGGTGGTGCTATTTCAATAAATAGATATGCCAGAGAAATAAATAATTGATGAATATTCATGCCAAATTTAGTGAATCCTTACGTCCATAATTATAATAATTTATCATGATTTTTAAAATAATTATTTAACGAAATTTATTATATAAGAATACAAATTTCTGATATCATGGGTGTGTGTATAGGCGTTTTGACTAACGTTGAACTTTCTCTTTACAGTATCTTATTAGATGTTAATAAAGGGAAAATAATTTAATAAAATTTTATTACATGTATAGAATAAAAACTGAGGTATAAACTGTTAATTTACAAGAAATTAATGTACATAAGATAAAATATCATTAAATAATTACAATAAACTACAACTTTATACACTTGATATTATAATTATTATAAAATATATAAAATAATAGTTATAAATGAAGTGAGTATTAGGTTTTAAGAATTTATAATATGGAGGTGTCATGAATATAAATGTAATCCAAACAAAATTTCTAAATGTAATTTGAGAATGTAGATTTACTAATTAACGATCAGCTTTAACAACATGGATATACTACAGAAATTATTAATTATTAGTCCATAAGCACGCAGGCAACAAGAAACGGAAGATAGAAAATTAATGGAGATTAAAACTTGGATCATTACAAATTACTTGCACCAATGATTAAGACTATACAAACCGTGTTTTTCATCAATTTTCGAATTCACCGGATTAGGAAGATAACTCTTAGCAGCCTTACCTCTCCCACAACCAATTGATGATCCAGTACCAAGAGTTTTTGTTATGTCAAATCTGTTGTTTTTTTGGCTAATTCTGAGTCCACGAAGAACTCATCAATATCTACAACGTTGTCTTCAATTATATGACGATAATGTTGTTCAAGCATGGAGATGGAACGATTAAAAGTAGTATCGACATTCCGGAGGAAACTGATGTTGTTCTTCGTCATGGCGGTAGATTGCTTTGCGGAGAAGATCATGATAAAGACTGTTAATTTTTGAAAGAAATAAAGTGAAAAACAATAACAAATGAGAAGTTTTATTTAACTGCAAAAATCCACGACACTTTTATTCAATCATAACCTTCAATTTATATAGAAAAATTTAAACCAAAATGAGCATAAAATAAAGAATATTATAGCACTAAGATCTTAACAGATGATTATTGACAATTAAAAAAATAGAATAACAAATTTGTATAAACCAGGTCTTCAAGATATTCTGTAAATTGAATTATGTTTTAATTCAGCATCTTTATCAGCAACATATCAGCATTAGTAGTGGCTTTTGAGGTATTACGTTCAACACTCCTCCTTAACTCTGGAGCTGTATACTCCAAACATTTGTCTCAAGAGTTCATACCTAGTTTTAGGAAGTGCCTTGGTTAAGATGTCAGCATTTTGATTTTCTATTTTGCAGTAGATTAGTTATATTTCTCTTCCCTTTTGTACTTCTCTCAGAAAATAGAGTTTCAACTTGAAATGTTTTGTTTTACCATATAACATTAGATTTTTAGTAATTGAAATTGCAGCCTGGTTGTCCACAAATATTTATGTACTTTCTTCTTATTCTATATGCAAATTTGCCTTCAATTTTTTGATCCAAGGAGCTTCATTTGTAGTAGTAGTAGTAGCTACATATTCTGCATCTATTGTGGATTGAGCTATGACATCTTGCTTCTTAGAACACCATGAAAAAATTTTAGAACCAAAGCTTAAACAATAACCTGAAGTGCTCTTTATATCATCTTCACATCCAGCTAGATCACTATCAGAATAACCATGGAAACTAAAATTTTGAGCTTAACTGAACTCAATTCCATAATTAACTGTGCCTTTGACATGTCTGATAACTCTTTTTGCTGCTTGCTAATGAATTTCACTAGCACAGTGCATGTACCTTGATAGCAGACTTACTTTATGCATGATATTTGGCCTGGTCGTAGTCAGATACATTAAGCAACCCATTAAGCTTCTATACAACCCTTCATTAACTTTTTAAGCTCTATCTTCTTTGCAAAACTTCTCTTTTTAATTCATCGGAGTTGTAGTTGACTTGCTCCTTTTCATGTTAAACTTCTTGAGAATTTCTTCTGCATATTTCTTCTAGAGTACAAAAATTTCATTTTGCTTTTGTTCTACTTGCATACTAAGGAAAATGTCATCCTTTTAAGATCTGTCATTTCAAACACATCCCTTATTTTCTCTTTAAACTTGTTCATCTGCTCTTTGCAACTTTCTGTAATAAGTAGACCATCAACATACAGAGATACCACAAGTATTTCATCATAAACCTTCTTAATATACATAGTAAATTCACTTAGACTTTTTGTAAAGCTTAAGTCTAGCAAATGAGCATCAATCTTGCTGTACTAGGCCCTTGATGCCTGTTTTAGATCATACATAGTCCTTTTTAGCATATACGCCTTCTCTTTTTATCCTTGAGTAGCAAAGCCTTCAGGCTATTATGTAAAAATTTCTTCCTCAAGTTTCCATTTAGGAAGGCTGATTTGACATCCATTAGGTGTATAATCCAACCCTTTTGAGCAGATAAAGCTGTAAGCTTTTATATAGTATTTAATCTAGCAACCGGGGCAAAAGTCTCAGAAAAATCCACCCCAAACACCTAAGCATAGGTTTATGTATAGGTTTGTTTGTTTCTGCTAACTCCACTTGACACCTAATGGCTTTTTATGTATAGGTTTTATCTACTAGCTCCCAAGTCTTTTTTTTTTTCCCCACCATCATGAGTTCCTCCTTTATTGCAGCCATTCATTTCTGATCTCTTGCAGCTTCTTTATACCTTGCAAGCTCCACCACAGTAACATTACACCTTTGATAAATATTGAAGAGTGATCTAGTTCCTTTGATAGGATCTTGATCAACACCATCATTTCCCTTCTGAAATTTAAGCATTTTGTCATCTTTCCAGCTCCAACTTTCTGACTCAAGAAAGTAGACATTCCTACTGATAGTTACTTTGTTGTTTTACGAAAGATAAATCTTATAAGCTTTTGAAATGAAGTTGCAACTTACAAAGACCCTAGGTTTTGCCTTATTATCCAGTTTGTCTCTTGTAACCTGAGGAATATAAGAGAAACAAAGGCATCCCAATATTTTAAAATTTAGTAGCCTAGGTTTGTAGTCATACATGCTTCAAATGGTGTCCTTTTTTTTAAAGCTTTTGTTGGTAATCTGTTCAGTAGAAAAATTGCTATGTTTGCAGCCTCAGCCCAAAATTTCTTTGGCATCCCTTTATCATGCAACAAACATCTTGTCATTTTCATGAGTGTTCTGTTTTTTCTCTCTACAATTCCATTCTATTGGAGAGTGTAAGGAGTTGTTAATTGATGCTCAATGCATACTTCTTCACAAAATTTTTAAAATTTTTCTGAGGTGTACTCAATTCTATTATCAGACCTAATCACTTGTATTTTGTATCCACTTTGAATTATAATCCAAGTCTTAAATTTCCAGAAGATGTTAGTAACCTCAAATTTGAATTTCATAAATAAATCCGATACATTCTTGTGTGATCATCAATAAAAACAATATAAAACTTATTACCATTTAATGATGGTATTTTTTCAAGTCCTCCCATGTATGTATGAACTAGCTGTATTTTTTTTTATAGATTTTTAGGCCTTTTTTTGGAAAAAGTAATCTAGTTTGCTTCCTATTTTTTTTTTTTTTTTTGGAAACCCGAAAAATCCAATTGCCAGCCAACACCC
>JAVXUL010056135.1:0-10407 GCA_035590515.1 Trichilia minutiflora
ATTCTTTCATGCCAAACTTCTTTAGCACCTTTTTTATGTATAGACTGTGATAACAACCTATTATCCGCTTCACTCTATCTCTATATAGCTGAATTCCCAGAATATAGGTCACTTCACATAAATCTTTCATGGAGAATACATTAGATAACTATATCTTAACCTTAGTTAACATGCTTACATAATTCCCTATGAGAAGTATATCAGCTATATACAACACAAGGATTGTGATAGCATTATTGGTCACCTTCTTGTAGACTCATGGTTCATCAATATCCTTGATGAATTCAAATAATTTGACTGCACCATCTAATCATATGTTTTATCTTCTGAAAGCTTGCTTCAATCCATATATGAATTTGTACAGCTTACATACTCTATGACTATCGAATGAAACAAACGCAATAGGTTGTTGCATATATATGGTCTCCTTAATATAACCATTGAGGAAAGGTGTCTATACATCCATCCACCATATCTCATAGTTGCATTATCAATTATAGAAGCTGAATATATTTTAGTAAAGAGTTGTTATGCATAACTTCTTTAGATCAAACATCAATTATCAGATTATAACATAGAAATTAACAAGATTCCAATCATGTGTGATAATACATGTATAAATCTCGTGCATTATTCATGTATAAATCATATAAAGATAAGTCATTATTTCATCAGAGATCATGTGTAAAAAGGTGATTTTGTGTTGATTATGTCAACAATAATAAACAATTAGCTAACATCTTTATTAAACCCCTTGATAGAGAAAAATTTTGTGGCATTAAAACTCATTTGAGCATGATGAATGTTACTTGATTTTCTATTAAT
The DNA here is from genome assembly GCA_035590515.1 of Trichilia minutiflora. NCBI lineage: Eukaryota > Viridiplantae > Streptophyta > Magnoliopsida > Sapindales > Meliaceae > Trichilia > Trichilia minutiflora. The sequence continues at coordinate 826 of JAVXUL010056135.1, forward strand.
ATTGAAGAAGTGTAGTTAAGATTGTCATCTATATAATATCTGGTGTTGTTGATTCTTAATATCGATATATATATATATATCTTGGCATTAATCGTTATAAGTATCGATACTACTTATGCTTGTATCGATACTTTCGTTCGATAAAACTGACCTTTGGCTGCATCTTTCATGAGTATCGATACCCCACTTTTTCGCTTAGCATATCGATACATTAGGGCCATGTATCAATACTTTTATCATCTTATGATGCACAATTTTGAAATACTCAAAAAAAAAAGTTAAGGGGCTCAATAAATATCCAGCTTTTCATTTTTCCTCCTTTTTGGTTTAACCCAATCATTAAATGATACTTGTCAACTTTTTAAAAACCTATTTAATGTTGAAAGCTTGATAGTTTCTATCTATCTATTCAAATCGTTCAAAGTATTGATACTTTCTTTATTTGTATCAATACTTATCATATAATTGTAAGTTTCTTTTTTTGCATGGAAAAATTAAAACAATTTTTAATTTTGAGAAAAACATTCAAGGATGATTAAAACCATGAATGCTTTATTGATTTTTAAGTAATATTCAACAACAAAAACACTCACGGTTAAGAATACATATACCCTGAAGATGATATCTGACTTTACTAATCGTCTTCAACTAGCCTCCAAGCGTATTCACACGCTGATTTGATGACAATAGTTCCAGTATTGTGTTGGAAGATATATATGACTCCATAAGCTTCCATAAGCTTCTTTATATATATTTCTACACAAAGAACATATATCTTTACATATATGCAACCTAGAAAATTATAGAAACTCTTTTCCAACTTTTTCTTCTCTCATTCTCTTTTCTTTCTCTAAGTTTTTTATTTAAAATAAAAACCATAGAAAATAAACAACCATGGACATGATTTGTAACCAAGAAGAAGAAAGCCATCATCTCTTATCTCTCTCCCTTCTCTTATATGGGTATATATATATATAATTAAAATAAAAGAATTGAATATGTTTTCTTTCCTTTGCATATGGTCCAATGAAAGCAAAGCAACACCAAGACAAATAATTAAAGTTTAATATGCCATAAGGGGAGAATCCAAAACTAATGTAAATGGCATCCCTTTCAACATGTCATCCAATAAAAGTCAAACAAATAAATAAAGTCCATTGGTAGATTTAAACAAGCACATTAAAAATAATTTAATAATAGTAAAATTCATTATTATCCTTATAATAACGAGAAAAAGAAAGAAATGATATTAATTGTTACTATAAATAATAATAATAATAATAATAATAATAATAATAATTTATATACGATATATAATATAATTCTTTAATTCATAATTAAAGAATTAATCCTAGCCATTCATCTACAAATGGATGGTTAAGATTCAATCCAACTTTGACACTCGACAATTCATTATAATGCTATTTGTCAACAAAGGATTTATTTAATTAACTAACAATTATTTAATTATTAATAAATAAAAATATTTATTTATCAATATATATATAATATTATATTATATTTATTTTTAATTTGTTTGTAAATCATATTTATAGTAATTTAAGAAAAATACTAGAACATCTCTTAACATACGGGTGCTAAAGCGTTATTATCAAGAGAATTTATTTTTTATATTAAAGAATAAAATTGCCTATCGATCAATGTATTAGAGTAATATAAATATCATTAACGGGCTTAAGGATATTTATAATATCCATTGTCATCTATTGGTTATTATGTGTGACCTTCTGGATTCACTGTGAACTAGACATGATCCGATATGAACTTTCACATTACTTCAATACAACTCATTGTAACCAAAGTTCTCAATGATCAGGAGTAACCTCTAGCAAGATATCATGACCTCTAGAACACAGAGAATGTAAATTTTGAATAAACCTGTATAGTTATACTTGTATGTAGTAAAGTCCCTCTGCTGTCAACTCGCAATCGAGTGCCAGCCATAATATTGTCAAACCTCTAACTTGATCATAGGATTAGAAAATCAATCATAAAAGGGATCCTCATATCCACAAATTCATTTTCAAAAATCGTGTACTCTAGCCACGGATTTTAATCCCTGTGAATGACAGTCCTGTCTTGGATCTCAATTTCAAATATTTGAGCTAATAGATTCTATCTTGATCATCTCCTGTTCTTATATAATAAGAATATATCACCACCAAGCTTCTTTCACCAGAGGTGACTAGTCTAGTGTAATATATACAAGAAAACGATATGCATCACTATAGATAACAACCATGATATCTCAGGTCAAAGGATTAGTGATATACTATTATGACTGTGTGATGAATCATTGACTGTGGATAATCGTTCATGTGATTCGTCATGTTTGGTTACATACAGTAATAAATTCTCAAATGTAGTACTCATGTTTATACTTTTGTGATATGAGATTAGTCACCCAACTATTAGCATCGAAAACTAATCAATGGTAGTAACTAAACATGTCAATCATGCAATGTCATCATCTCCAATAACATTACCTCAATTAAGAACTTATTCAGATATATTTAAATCGTAGACTTTATTCTCATATCTATAATACTTTGATAGAGCTTGACCTATAATACATCACCAGATATCATTTTGTATGACTACAATAATTTATAAAGCACAACTGAAAAAATGTAAAATGATAGTAAAATACCATTTACAGTTAATCGTAAATAGTTTATAATTAATTGCTAAAATATATTTACTATAGATAATATCCCTGACCCGTGTAACAGGCCAATAATAATCATTCCACTTTTCTCTCAAAACCACTCTAGATATCAATACCAGACATCAATACCTTACTCATCTGTAATAGTACCTATCTTGACATAGTATGATCTACACTCTATTTCTTCTTTTTATGCTTTGTAACCTAGTACGATCAAGCAGTTATTTAAATTCTCTCACTTTGTTTTTCTTATTTTATTGATCACTCTTCTAAAATGGGTCACCGAATGAAATTCCCTAGTCCAAGCAGAAAATGGTAAAAAGATGAAGAACCAAAGGAGCACCATCCTCAGGTTATTCCTCCTGATCTCAACATTTAGGGGTTTACATCTCAAAAACAACATGATCGATTTCTTTAACTTTTTGGTCATCACAAATTGTTAGTAGGACGGGTAATAGACTTCAATCTTTTACCCTCTATTAATTTCCTGTATTTAGACATATTTGTAAACTTTGGTTGGATGGATTTTTTGAATTTTTAAGATCATTATTATAAAGATTTAGTGAGACTATTTTATTCAAATTTAGAAGTTACTAACCCATAAACTGGACAAAAATGGTTTAACAAATTTAATACTATTGTAAAAGGGACTACATTCTTTATTGAGGAGATAAAATTGACAAACATTTTAGGACTCATTCTTGGTGGAGATATAAACCACATTTAAAATTTTAGGGTATTAGATGTATGTAAAGTTGTGTTTACGAATCCTGAGATGACAGATGTCAATTTTAAACCTACTCGATTAGGTCTCCATGAGAGAATTCTTCATCTGATTATCGTATATAAATTAAATGTGAGATCTGCTCGTTATTGAAAAATAAAATTAGAGGATCTTTGGTGGATGGCATCCATTATAGAGCACAGGCATCTAAATATGTTGGCATGGATGATTCATGGTATTATTCGAACATCTGAATCTAAGAAACATTAACCATATTACAGATATGTGATTTTTGAGATGATTTCTCACTCTAATCCACAACTACTGGAAGGCATGCAATCTATAGTGCCTCATCCTTCTGTAGCTCTTAAAGGGACCACACTCAGCATATGTATTATATCAAGCTGTCAGATGGGACTTGGGTACCACAAGATCAACAGCCAACCTATATTATTACTCTTAAATCATATGACGATGCTCCCCACACTTTAGATTTTCTTGAGAACCTCCCTCAGCAGCAGGATAAGCTTATGCCTCCACCTTTGGATGAACCTGGTCCTCCTCTACCTTCAGAGGAGCTTATACCTTTTTTATCCTCAGTTGGTCCTCCTTCAGTTCCTTAATCAGTTTCATTATTACTCGTGCTTCATTCTACCACATCTATACTTATAGAGGTGTTTGAGCATATGCCCAATCTTGAGTCTTTAATGCACACTACTACCTTTAATCTTAACTAAAGAATTGATTTTGCTAAGACTACTCTTGCTATCACCACTTCTCAGATCTACAACTTGAGGTTAATGGTGGATATCTTTCACATAGAAACTCAGGAGTCTCTTTGTAGGGTTGAGTAGTCCTTGTTTTATCCTATCCCTCTGCTATCTACTTCTTTATCCTATCATCTGTTAGTGTATGTCCCTAGAAACCATTCGTGTTATCGATTTTAAGGCTAGTAATCTTGTATAAACTTTAGACTATCATTAAAAGAATTATTCTTTATTCACATACATTAGCTATTTTCTTTATATTGGTATACTTTTATATAAAGAATGTATGTAAATAGTTTAAATATTTTTATTTAATTATTAAATAAAATTATCAAATTATTCCTTGTGTATATGGTATAGATTGGGAAACTATATCATATAGTAAGCATACTAGTTACTACCTAATGATATATGTAGATTGACAATATGAGTATTGTCATAAGCGCAATAGTATGAATTTATAGTTTATAAATTATTTATCGAGCAGGGCTATATATTGACAAATCATATGGTATATATGTAGTCAATGATTTATCAATAGATTATGATAGTATACGATGTAATCCTTTGACCTGAGACGTTTAGAATCTGACTCTGTATAGATGGGTATATTTTATATGGTGTATACATGCAGGGCTAATCATGCCTTGCACAAGAACCCAGTTTAGGTATGCTTTATTCATATAGGTAATCGATTGACAGTCAAGATGGGATTTGTTCACTTGACACGATAGACTGAGAGTTTTCATTGACTCTGTCCAAGTTAAGTTCCTAAATGAATGTCGATATAATGTTTGAATTTTAAGTCTATAGACATAACAATCATGACATATGATCAACGATTCATATAAAAATCAAGATTTGAGTTTTGACATTCCATAAACTCTGGCTCGATCAAGATATGAAAATGGAGGAATATTACCCACATATTATGGGCAATCAATAGAGGTTTTATGAAAACACTTTGTTATTGTGACTTAGAGACTATAGCGTGTAGCTAGACATTAACCATAGTCATTGGGTATCAAAGAGTTTGAGATCAAACTGTTCGGAGTTGAAGTGTTGGACATTAGATCGCGACTAAGTTACAGTGAACCTTCACGGTCCACCCAATTCCTTGAGAGTTCCCATAAATGATGAGAAGATAAAATATTATCGAGAGAAGGCTAACGACCTCATGATAACTTGAAATATCGAAATAAATACATATAATCGTTATATATATTTATTATTCTTTAAAGTGTTTAAGAAGTGATATATTGATATCATATAATAATTTAATGTAAGTTATATGACCCCAAATAATAATAATGATTATCAAATATATTAGAATGTGATTTTAAGGTAAAATGGTGAAAACTAGATTAAATTGTTAATTTAGTGCAAAATGATCATTTTGCCTCTATATGATACAAATGTGTAATTTATTGTAAAATACATATTTAAATTTGGTAATTGTGATTATCAAATATATTAAAATATAATTTTAATAAAAAATGATAAATTCTAAATAAAAATGTTTAATTTAAAAGAAAATTATCATTTTATCCTTGAGTATAAATGTTAACCAAGGGCATTATAGTAAATAGACCATAATTTTAGATTTATAAAAATTCAAAATATATATTAATATGTCTAATTATTAAATTTTTTAATGGTTAGAGAATTTGATAAATGTTGGAATTTATTTGGATGATATTTTGACACTTGGCATATTAATATATTAATGTTATATATTTATTAATTAGTTATTCTTAGTCAAAGATTTTATAAACATTTGACTTGATCTCAACATGTAAAATGAGATTGGTTGTATCACATAACTCCACCATTATTTTATGATATTTATTGGATAAATACTCATTTAATAAAATGGAAAAATTAGAAAAAAATCACAATTTGGGTCATCTTCTTCTTCCTCTCACGTTGGCAGCCATATGCACAAAATTAGGGAGGGTGTAAAGTGAAGAGAGCTCATGATTTTGGGCTTTATCTTCATAAAAATTTGAAGCTTGCAAGGTAAGCTATTTGAGGACTCATTTGGCTCCTTTATTTTATCATTGAATTGTATAGATATAGGGTTTGTTTCTTAGGAAAAAAGCTTGTTGTTATGCATAATTTAAGCCATTAGAAACCAACAAATGGTATCAAAGCATGTTTGGTTGATGGCATGATTGTTTGTTTGCTTATTATTTTGTTGAAATCCTAAATGGATGTCATTTGGGGGAGCTTGGTGTCAACTTATATTCCATGATGAAAAAGTATTTTCCACCGATTCTATTGTATTTATAAGATATTTTATATGATAAATAAAGTTTAAGAATGATGGTAGTAGTTGGCAAAATGAGAAAATTGAGTTTGGAACTTAACTAGGTGCCATTTTGGCACAATGTTGCACTCATGTGTGTTTTAAGTTTGTTTGTGTATCAAATGGGCTTGGTGATGTGTTTGGGAATTTTTAAAAATTATTTGGATGTGTTATGAAATGATTTGAATGTTGGTTTTGGTTTGAAAACATTTGCATTTGAAGAAATGATTTTTGGAAAATTCAGGTGCAGAGGAAAATGGCCCCTAATTTTTTTTTCAGTTACACGTGCCTGTACCCCTGCTAGCGAAAAGGCATATGGCGCCTCCTTATGCACGCGTGTGTATCACACGCTGTACACTACCGTACTCCAGCTATGCCCCACCGTATACCCACTGCCCAATATTTTGCCGTAATTAATTTTTTCCTAAATTTTGTATTATCAAACCAATCATTATTGTATAATCAAGACAAATGGATATGTTTATCACATAATCATATTAATGTTTATTTACCATAAATACAATTTATTTATCAAATAAATAATTTGATATTTATTTCATTTATTCAACAATTGAACAACTAAATAAATATTTATACTCAATAATTGAATATATTGATTCTAAATCAATATGTAAAAACAGACAAAAATTATTTAATTAATTATCTAATAATTAATAGTTATTTAATTTCAAACTTGCCCTTGAGCCAAGGTAATATGTTGTTTTCATTAAAACGTTATAATAAGTGATCCATATCACTCACATTTTTAGCTATCTAACGGCTTACCCAACCTTTCTACAATCTAATTAACGCGTAAAACCCTAAATGCATGCGATAAAAATGGCGAAAATCCTTCAGATGAACAGTAAAACCCATATTATAAAAATTCATCAAATTACAAAATAAAAAGTACAGATAGGTTAAAAATATCACTAGTTACCTCGTGGTATCATTGGTTTGCTTCGATTTTGCTCAGAAGTTAAAAAAGCCCAAAATAGCTCCCAAAACCCTAGCTCCCCAAACTCGTGTTCTGTGATTCTACCATCAAATTGACGCCTCTAGGAAGTTAGAAATGAGGAATGTGGTAAAGATATGGAAAGAAATCAGAAATGTGGTAAGAATTCGAGCGATGGCTAAGAAGGACAGAGGAGAGGACGTGAGAGAGAGAGGGAGAGAAGAGAAGAGAAAGAAGAAAAGAAGAAGCCAATGGGAAAAGTGGGGGTTTAGCCCCCTATTTTATAGAAAAAGAGATAAAATTACTATTTCGTCCTTAAGAAATATAAAGGAGAAGCTTTTAGAAGAGGACAAAAATCGTCATTTTATATAGTTCGGTCGAACGAATCGAGAGTTTGGTCGAACAAAATTCTGGCTTCGGTCAAACGAATTAAGTTTTGATCGAACGAACCCTTCGACACTTCTAAAAGTCAAGGAGTTTCCAATTTGTTGGTCGAAGAATTCCTACTCGTTCGAACAAAGCAAGCATTTCGGATGAATAAACATCTATTCAGTTGAATAAAAATCTATTCGATCGAACAAATCTTCTATTCATTCGAACGAATATGAAGTTACAAATTTTTTAGGGAGTCCTCAAATTGTTAGTCGAACGAATCACCCTATTCGGTCGATCGAACGCGCCAAAATGAAAAATATCACTTGAAACGTCTATAAATTCAAAAATATCATTGAGGTCCCTGTGTTTACAACCCCAAAACTCTATCTTAACCAACTTAAATCCCTGAAATAATTATACAACCGTGATGGCTTGTCAACTATGTATAATGTGAGCACAATTACATGTACAGTAAAAACATAAAATTATTGATTCCTTGGGATCTAGGCACGGGACTTACACATATAACAAGATAAATCTTGAAATGAACATGCTCTGATATCACTTGAAGGTTTTATGGCCAAAATCATGCATCAATTGTAAGTTTTTGACTCAAAAACCCAAGGCTAATTGCAGGGAAAACAATGGAAATTACAATGAATTACCTTAGGGTTTTTGATGCTCACTTAGCATGCTTTCTAATTTGATGAAGATGAGGACTAAAACCATGAATTCCTCTTCACTTTGCACCATCCTCTTCTTCTTCACCATGGCCAAAAATTACAAGAGGAGGGAGAGCCATTTTTTCTTCCAAAAATTAAACGAAAATGATAAATATCAAAATTTTATATTTTCATTTTCTTTTCTATTTAATTAATTTGGTATTTATCTTATAAGTATATTAATTAAATAGAGCTCATGTGATACAGCTACACTCATCTAATATGTGTGCAAGCATACAAAGTGGATCAATGGGCATTTTACACAAAATCAAAATATAAAACAATTATATTTTAAAATTTGTCTTAATATTAACCATTAATATAAAACAAATTTTATCTAATTATTTAACACTTAAAAACATTAGATAATAGACATATTAATTAACCAAAATATGATGGATTTAAATAAAATCTATAAATTTTGTGCAATTATTAAAATGCCCTTGATCACTTTTACACATAAGTGTAAAATAGTTATTTTTATCTAAATTAAATACTTTAATTTAGATTTTATCATTTTATATTAAAATCCTGTTTTAATATGTTTGATAATTATAATTATTAAATTTAAATATATAATTTATAATAAATTACACATATGCATCACATAGGGGCAAAATAATTATTTTGCACTAAATTAAACTATTTAATTTAGTTTTTATCATTTTATATGAAAATCATATTTTAACATATTTGATAATCATTATTATCAAATTTGTCAAGTAATTTATATTAAATTATATTATGATATCAATATATCATTACTTTAACACTTTAAAGAATATTCAATATGTATAACCATTATATATATCGGTTTCGGCCTATTTCTATATTATCATGAAGGTGTTAACTGATCTCAATTAGATTATGTACCCAAGTATAGGTAGTCTTCTTGTAGAATAGTCCGGTGAGTCCAAGTGTCGTATCCACAGGGAGTGTTTTTTCCAAGAGTCAAATTGGTTATATTCGAGCCAATTCCAATAGCAAAGGTAGAAGAAGTGTTGGATTGATTTTAAACAAAGAAATTACCAAATAGAAATTA
>JAVXUL010056146.1:0-10407 GCA_035590515.1 Trichilia minutiflora
TCGGGCCTTGTATATGCTGTTCATGTGATTTACCAAGAGTTGCAAATTATTGCTCACTGTAAGGGTGCGGGTCCTAATTTTTTTGGTTGTTCTTAACCCTGCCAACAAAGCTTCGTACTCTGCTTCATTATTAGTTATAAGAAAAAGAAATCTAAGGGCATACATAACCTTTTCTCCTTCGGGGCCCGATCAGGATAATGTCGGCTCCTCCTCCACTGGTATTTGCTAATTTGTCTATCCATAGATGCCAGGCGGAGGGATTTTTTGAACTGGGGGGGTCCACCCCTATTGTGTCAGATTGGTTGACCGAGGGCTGGGAGACTATCAACATTTTTTCCCAATGTTTTTGACTAAGAAATTGATGAGAGCCTGTCCTTTTGTGGTCTTTCGTGGATGGAATTCAATGTCAAACTCGGTGAGTTCTACCAACCACTTGATGAGCCTTTCTGATAGGTCGGGATGATGAAGAATTTGTCAGAGCGATTGATCTGTCATGACAACTATTGGATAGGCTTGGAAGTATAGTCGTAACTTCCTGACTATAACAACAAGAACCAGGACCAGTCTCTCGGGTGTGGAGTATCGAGTCTTGGCATCCAACAACGCCTTACTGGTGTAGTAGATGGGCCTTTAGGTATTTTGAAAGTCTTCTCTCATCAAGATCGAGCTGACGGCATATTCATTGATCGTCAGGTAGACGTATAACATCTCTTTTGGCAGGGGACTAACTAGTTATGGGGCGAAAGTTAGGTATTTTTTGAGTTGATTGAATGAGATCTCGCACTCTTCGCTCTAAGCCATTCGTTTTCGTTTTCTCACAACCCTAAAAAAAAGATAACACTTGTCAGTAAACTTTAAAATGAAACAGCTTAAGGCCCCCAGCCTTTCAATCAAACTTTTAAGCTCTTTCAAGGTCTTGGAAGCTCTCGGGTCTAAGATAGCCTAGATCTTCTATGGGTTGGCCTCAATCCTTCTTTCGCTGACCATGAAACCCAAAAATATTTCTGACCTGACACCAAAGGTACACTTCTTAGGGTTGAGCTTTAGTTTGTACTTCCTAAGGAGGGAGAATGCTTGTTTCAAATGAAGGGCATGATTTAGGGTTCTTGAGGATATTGTTATCATATCGTCCATATAGACCTCTATAGAACTCCCTATCAGGGGTTTGAACACCTTGTTTACCAACCTTTGAAAGATAACCCCAACGTTTTTCAATCCGAAGGGCATAACTTTGTAACAGTACAACCCTTGGTCCGTGATGAACGTGATTTTGTCTTGGTCGGAAGAATGCATTATTATCTGATTGTATCCCGAGAAGACACTTATAAAACTTAGCAACTTGTGCCCTACTGTCGAGTCAACCAGCTGATCAATCCGAGGCAAGGTAAAATTATCCTTTGGCCAGGTTTTGTTAAGGTCGGTGAAGTCAACGCACATTCGTCAGCTTTCATTAGCTTTTTTAACCATGACTATGTTGGCCACCCAATCGGGGTATTTGGCCTCCCTGATGACGCCTGCTTTAAGTAATTTATCCACTTTCACCCCCATAGCTTTCTTTCTCTCGAAATTAAAGACCCTCCTCTTCTGTCGAATGGGTTTATGTACGGGGCTAACTACCAACTGATGGATCATGACACTTGCATCAATGTCTGGCAGGTCATCATGGCTTCAGGTGAATACATCCATATTCTGCCTCAAGGTTTTCATCATGTTCGCCCTCTACTCAGGATTTAACTGGGTGTCAATCCTTACGGTCCTCTTGATATATTGCTCATCTAGCACTACGTCGATCAAATTCTCTTCTGGCTCTACCTTACCCCCCAAGTGCTCAGTTTCGTCCCCAGTTTGGTCACTAGTGGATGTTGTCGCCTGTACCTCCCTGGTTGTACCCTCTTCATTCTCGAAGATTTGATCTTCTATCTCATCGATAGAGGTCTCTAGAAGTCTTTTGCTAATGCAATATACTTGCTTAAAAAAAGTAGTAAAACAGGATCTTGTCTCCCTCTGGTTTCCCCTGACAATGCTGATACCTTCTCCTGCTCTAAATTTTAACTTCAGATAGTGAATACTTTCAATCGCTTTGGTGTTGCGGAGGAAAGACCTTCCTAGGATGACGGAGTAAGAAATTTTTAGATCAACCACCTGAAATCTCACCATGACAGTTTTTTGATAGGGCTTGTTGCCCATGATCACTGGCAATTATACTGATCCCAAAGGAATAATATAAGAATCTTCGAATCTATATAGCGCATAATCGGGGAGGCCAGTTCCAAGTCCTCTATGCACAGGGCGTCCAAGGTGTCTTTAAAGATGATATCCGTTGAACTACTTGTATCCACCAATATCCTACTAACCTATTTTAACGCGATTCCCATTGCCACTATCAATGCATCATCATAAGGATAATGAATGCCCACTTCATCCTCGTCAGTGAACATGATGGGGATGGTGGTTACTCTCGATCTTTTGTCAGTGAACATGATGGGAATAACACGCATAGTTTTTATGGGAGTTATTTGAAAGCTCTGCCAAGGTAGGACTTCCCAAGATGATTAGAGTGCCTTGATCGAGACCTCGGTCATCCTCATCCTTCAGATATTGCTTTGTCTTATGTGAAGAATGTGTAACGTAATTCATGAGATAACTATTTTTGATAAGGATCTCAATTTCATTTTGTAGATCCTCGCACTAGTCAGTAGTGTAGCCGTACTCTTTGTGAAATTTAAAAAATAGTCTCTTATTCTTTTTGAACACCTTGGTTGTCATACTGTAGGGTTGAGGTGCCAAGAGTCCCTTGCTTTTAGCATGCTCATAGATTTCGGATAGGGGAGCCCTTAGGGGTGTGAATCCCTAGTTGGCTACCTCTCCCATTGTTTCGGGGAGATTTCTGGCCGGGGGGAACCTCGGGGGCCCTTCACCTCTTCGTTCTTTCGAAAAGAATTTCCCTTGGCCCCTGTTCTTCTTATCGGTATCACTTTTGCCACTCTTGAGGTTTTTGCACTGGCTCCCCCCGGCCTTGGCCCTTATATCTCATAGCTGTTCTCTCCTAGCCGATGTTGCATGGTCCTCCTCCTTTAGCCTTAACAATATTTCACCTTCTATCTCGACTTCATCAAGTAACTCAGTCCAAGCTGCCTCATAAATATTCATCGATCGTCGGTGGATGGCATACCAGGCTTGTTCAATCCTTAGGCCACTCTTTAACCCTTCTAATGCTAGGGGGTGATGGTAAGCACCCAGCTCCATAAACTCCTAATGGTATTTTCTCATGAAGCTTTTTAAAGTTTTGCCAAGACCTTGGCGTATAGACAGTAAGGTACTCAGGTTGCAACTGGTTGCAACAGCTCCCCGAAACTCATTTTTGAAGGCAGTTACTAGCTGGGCAAAACTATTGATACTGGTCGACAGTAAGCTCTTGTACCAATGCCTGATTGACCCCTCCAATGTCAACAGAAAAGGTCGGCACATTTGTAGCTCCATTAGCCTCTAGATTATCATCATCTCTCTGAATGTACCCAGGTGTAGGGAAGGGTCTGTCTTCCTAGTGTAGTGAGCTAGTTATGGCATTTTCAACTTCGTGGGAAGTCATAATGTCAGGATCTCTTCGAAGAAGGGGGATGTGAAGGAGGAGGCCCGTATACCTCAACTCTTGACCTTTCCCTCAGCTCAGCGATTCTTTCTTCCCACATCTCTTGCAGCATTCTTCTAACACATTCTTCAATCCTTCTACGGCTGACCACATATGTAACTTCCCTTTCCCGAGCATGTTTCTCATTGTGGAAATTTCTCATGTTAGTAGTTGCCAGGCTAGGTTCCTTCCCTGACCTGCTCGCCATTCTTCTGGTCCTGTCTATATTGTCACGAAGCTTCTCACACCCCTCGTTGATTTTGAAGGGGGTGTTGATTCCCGAGGGGATATACAGTTTTTTGATCGATCGATCTATCATTTTAGCCTTCCCTTTTTGTACAACAGTCAGTTTGGGGTCGGATGTGCGGTCATACGCCTTATCAATCTTTGAATTCTATCAAAATTATTATTGCAGAAGGCCTGGGTTTCTTCAAGAGGGAATGATGTTCTCTCCTCCCTTAGGGAGATTGGCTCCTTGGTCGGTTGTTGCTCCCTGGTCGGTTGTCACCTGATGGCCATGAGCTCCTTCTCCAATGCTTCAGCCTTACTGGCCAGAGATCTGCTCCTACGCACGTCTTCTAGCTGGAGGCCATATCCTTCACATACCCGTGAGGATTTTTCCTCTCTACCTACTGTACTTTCACTAAAGCTGGAACTTTTCATATCTCGCCTTCTTTTTGTCATCTCTTAAAAATCCAACTTCTGTCAGAATTCTGAGAAGAATAATTTTCTCTTCACTCTTCCTTCATTGAGTGATGCTTCAATGGATTTTTGTTAATTCTCACAGACGGTGCCAGTTGTTGATACAAGAAATATTCGAAGGTCTTTGCCCACCGAACAGCAAGAATCTTCGATGACTTTTTTATGATCAACGAAGAGTAACCCAATAAGTAAGGTGAGAGAGCAATCCGAATAGGAGAGATATAAATCTTTACCTGAGGCCAATAAAAGGACGAACTTAGCACTGGCAAAGCTTCACCTCCTAAACCCTATAAAATCATAACACACTTGGAGTGATGCCAAGTGGGTTTTTCAATGAGAAAACTCTGATGTTTAAGTCAGTAAAAGAAAAAAAAGAGGAACTTCGATGTAAAAATGATGAAAGCAGAAGTTGAATTCTTTAAGGTAATAAGAAGCAATTCGTTACCCTTTTTATATTTCGATGATCTATTTTTATAGAGTTTTTGAGAGTTGATTGATGTGACTTGTCATTAGAGAACATGAATGATAGGACCCTTGTTCCTAGGACAGTATGGCAGTCACTTTTCGTAAATGATTGTGTTGACAGATTTAAAAGTTTCAGGTCCTGCCAACACACATCATCAGAGTCTAACTGGGAGATGAGATCGTAGACCTTGGTTAGCAGGGCAGTGCCCCTTTAATGCGTAATCTTGGATGTTTTTTAATCATTTTTGTTTTTGATACCTGCTTGACAACGTACCCAAGAGGGGTGGCAGGATTCTTAAAAAGTGGACACCTGAGAGGGGTGTCGAGAATCCCTGAGAGGTAGATAACCGAGAGGTGTGTCGGGAGTCTCTGAGAGATAGATGTTCGAGAGGTGTGTCGGGCGTTCCTAGGAGATAGTATTCTCGATAGGTGTGTTGGGAGTCTTTGGGAGATAGATGTTCGAGAGTTGTATAGAGTCTCTAGGAGATAGATGCCCAGAAGGTGTGTCGGAAGTCCCTAGGAGATAGTATTCCCGACAGGTGTGTTGAGAGTCCCTGAGAGGTTTAGGGACTCTATATGTTTACCCGAGAGCCTTCCTCATGTTTCGTTAATTTTTCCCCTAATAAATTTAAAATATAAATGATTTATCCTATTTGGCTAATTGTCATCATTGAGAGTATTAACTTTCTTAGCAGAAAAAAATTAATTCATCACTCTGTTTTATTAAAACTAAGTATATAGTTATTGGTTGTAACTGTTTAGATTAACTATAGTGTTAGTCGTAAGCCTGTCTCAGATTCTTTCTCAAAGCATATCCGTAAGTATAATGACAATGGTTAATATCTAACAATATCCTATAGTCTCTAAACTATAGTGAAGAAAATTTTATTGAATCTTTTTATAACTAATTGTACGTATCATATGGGTAATATCCTTTTATTTGTCTAATTTCGACTAAGTTAGAGCTTATAGTATGTCAAAAACCCTAAACTTAGTATCGTTTCAAACTTATGGTCAATACATGTTGAACTTGTTATCACGAAACTCTTTTGTATAACTTGTTTTAAACTTTGATTTTAGCCATTTACTAATATTTGATGGGAAACTCGAATTCGGATTGAATCAACAGAAACTCAAGATCTTATATATTGATTTAATAGATTCCATCTTGATAGCCATTCATATCTCAATATAAATAACACATTATCAAACTAGCTTTTTATATGACGTGATTAGTCTCGTATTTCTACACCATGTGGATCATGTATATCTATATCAGATAATGACTATGACATCTTAGGTCAAAGAATTATTTTGTATACTAGTATAATCAAATGATGAATCATTGATTATGTACATTTTGTGTGATTCATCATTTTTTATCATATTTGAAAAATAGTTCTCTAACTGTTAATCCATACTAATAATATTCTAATGATATGACTTTCATTATTACCTATATTAATATCATCTCATGATATTCACTGAAGACATTCAGTGTACCTATTATGCTTAGTCAATACTACATACGTAGGAAACCATTCAAATAATCAAATTATCTAAGCAATTCATATGCATAATTCATTCATTAGTATGATTAGATGGAGGAAGTAGCTTCTACATATGAATAAGAAATAATTTTTTCATTAATGAATATTTACAATATATATTATACAATGATTTAATACAAAATATTCTAAAATCGACAATATTAATGATTTCTAGGACATACAACATTAACAATAGTATGATTACTGAAAAGTTAATTAACATGCTAATTAGGGTTTGTAAACATAAACATGCAATAAGGTTTTTAATCTTGCAAATTAACCATAATCAATACTTTAATCACTAACTTTTAGAAATAATTGATGAAGATTAATCCCACAAGTACAAGATCTCCAAGAGAATCAAATCTTAAAATTGCTTTCTTGTTTTGGCCAAATGGATAGAGGTGGAGAGCCTAATTTGTTTTTTCAATTTTGTAAAAATTGAATTAATTCTTTAATTTTAAAAATTAACTCGTATTTATATACATGTATATAATGACTTAAGTGCCCCACATTAAATGAGTCAAAGACAATTGAGTTTCAAAACTTATCCAATAAGCTTTATAATAGTATAATGTATAAAGACAAGTTTGTCCTCATTAAATCTTTTAATGCCAAATTTATCCTAAAACTAGTCAAATCACCTTCGACCAACTTTAATTAAATCTATTTATATTTTTAATATCAATAAAATATTTTAACTTACTTTAAATTATAATTAGGTCAATTTAACAAACCCTTAGTTTAGTTAAATTATTTAACGTATAAATAATTTAACTTTTTGATTGAATATTATCTCTAAAAGTATTAGCTTTCTTGCGAATAATATATATTCTCTCTCATTTAATAAGATAGTAATAGCAAATGTTTGTTAGTTGTGATTTCTTATGTTTACTGTAATGTCAGTCGTGAGTCAGAATCAATCTCATTAATCCCATTTTAAATTTTTCGAATACTCAATGATTACGGTAAACATTTAACAATATACCATAATTCCTAAATCATAATGAAGAAAAATCTTTATTAAACCATTTACTTTCTATTGTACAATTGTATTGGTTATGTCACTCTATTGTTTAATCCCAATTAAGTTAGGGTTCTTGTTTAAAGAACTATCATTCCCCTTCTTCTTAACCAGAGAAGCCTTAGCTCTTTTAGGGTCTTTACCAGTGGGGTCCAAATTAACCACCTTCCTTTTTTCCTTACCAATGATATTCTTAGAAAGGGATGGATGATCAAATCAATAGAGTGGTAGAGAGTCCTCTCTGAGAATAACGGCGTTTGAAGTTTAAGAAGGCCCTTTAATTTTCTTTTTTCCCACTAAATTCCTCATGGTTTCTAGAGGATTTGTTTGTTACTTTTTGAAGGTCATTTATCATGCTCAAAAACAATGAAAGATAAAGGGTTAGAGCAAGTATACAACACAGAAATAAAAGAAGATAAAACAAATCACTCACACCCAATAAAATTGGTCTTTTAAAGAGCCAAAAAACTTTTAGAGACACACAATTATACAAGACCTAAGGCAATTATAGGTCCCTTAGAAAGAAGGGTTCATTAGTCTCAATTCTGAAACCTAATCGTCTTGACCTAATCCAAGCTTGAAGGTGAGAAGGTTAGCTTATCCACCTCTTTAAAAATTCTAAGAATAACAATAGACGGGTCGAAGTTTTAGTTCCCTCAACGAAGAACCATTTATTTTTTTAATTGTTGTTACAAGACGGATTTCCTTTGATAAGGTTCAATTTGTCGGTTCTTATTTGAAGATAAAACCACCCAAGGTTTTTCAATGAATTTTTCTTTAAAAGATACAAAAATTCTATTACTTGAAAGATTGGGGGAGAATTTGAGATCTGGCTTCAGAGCATATAGAACCCCAAGAGTATACACTAGCTATTTAAATTTAATTAGTAAGGGGCGATATAGAAAGATTCAAAAATTCAACCAAAATAGTTTTATAGGGGTAACGAACCTTTAAATGAAATAGTTTTTCATTCAAAGCTATCTCCTTTTTGGGTGGACAACTTAGCACCTTATTTGTCTTAGGGCTCTTTGATATATAGTCTCAAGAATGTTGTAATAGGCCATGTAGGCCTCTAGATATGATTCCATTATAGAGGATATGAACCAATCAGCCTTGTAAGAGGATTTTAGTCTCTTAGCTTTGAAAACGGGGGTAAAAGTTGCAACTATGGCTAGTTCATCCTTTAGAGAGTTTCCCTTGATTGCAACTTCATTTTCACTATAACTAAATGTAGAAGACGTTTCTATCCAAAAAATCAGGAAAAAAGGTCAATACAAGCACTCAGGTTCAGTAATAACTTAGAATATATACCTTAACTAAAACCCTAGTTTCTGTGTCCTAAGTCATACTAGGTGAATGACCAAGTTCAAGTTAGCAACTAGATAATTCAACGAGTGCCTACACCCATTAGAACTCTAGATAAAAATATTCAAATTTACTCTATATGCATTATCATGTCAGTATCCTTCAATCAAGAAAATGGCTATACACACTAAGCCTTAACACTTGTATTCAAGTTTCTACTACAAATATTAACAAATACACAAGACAATAACCATATGAGTAGAAAGAGAGCAAACTTATCGAAAGATGATGAAGATGAAGAGACTAGAGTATTGAATGAGTCTTTAAATGCCAAAAGTTACTGGAAAGCTTAAGAATGTGAAGAAATAAGAGTCTATAAGATGAAGATAATGTAAAAAAGGAATGAAGGTAAGAAAAAGGGTATTTATAGTTCAGGATAGAGGGACCTAAGCCAATCAACTCTAGAAACCCTACCCACAAAACATCTGATGGGTAAGGATGAGCCACGTCAGCTAGCATTAACCTCCAAACTCTAAAAGGGTGCTTTTAAATTTAAAAAAAATGAGTCTAAGTTAATGAAGGATTGGCTGATCCAATAGTATTATAGGAAAGATCAATGTCTTTACATTAGAGTCCATCAGAATTGTGACACATGGGTATACATATTTGAAAACAAAGCCCAGTTCAATGATGAGTTGGCACATTGATCAATGTTACGACTAATGTCAAAATTTCTCTACAATTGGACTATTATAAAGACGATACATAATGAAGCATTTAAAAAGTCCAATATCATGCTCAAATTCTGAGTGATGACGGTGGCAGTACATTTAAGAAAGTAATTGTCCAGTGACAATTACTTCTGGAGGGAAATATAAAATTTTTACTTTTTTGACTAAAAATTGAGGGGTTTGATGCTTAAAAGATTTTATGATACTTAAGCTCAAAACTCAATAATAGTCCACGACCGAACAAACAACTTCAACTATAGTAAACCCTAACCCTCATAAAGGTCAAGGAAGGTATGCTAACTTGAGATCAAATATATGAGATTTTAAGAAACGCACCACTTTCGTGGCCATTTACGACAATAGTTTTGACAGAGTTTCATATTATAAAGGTTTCGTTCATAGAATGATAACCTGAGACCACACCACCATTAAGGGTTCCTTTCGAGGATATTATACCTGTTGATAGTCGCAGGCAACATGCAAGTCCTCCGAGACCTCATATGTCATCAAAAGTCTCAGGTAAGATATCCAAATGATATCAATAGGGAATAGCTATTTGAGATCACTTTTGCAACAGTCACTCCAACTCAAGAGAACAGTTTAAATATAATATTTAATACGCAGATAAATAAGAATAATCATTACAATAGTTATGTCCTATGATTAGATATTTATTGATTTCGTAATCTGTGAAGAGAAGTTGAAATTACGTGATAGATATTTAAGAGTGATACTTTTCAATGATAAAAAAGGAAGAAAATCCAAAAAAGAGATAACTAAAAATAACGTACGGAATTACTGTTAAAATTTTTACTTACAGTTTCTATCAACCTAAACCCTAACTTAAACATTTAAGGGTTTTTATCAAAAAAAATCTTTTTTCATTGTTTTCTTTAATTTCAGGCAAAATCAACCTCGATAAATGCATATACAAAATTAATTTTTTAAGTGTCTTATGTATAATAAACTATTACTTATTTAATTTTTATTTTTTTTTTTTTT
>JAVXUL010056187.1:0-10405 GCA_035590515.1 Trichilia minutiflora
TCTGTAACATTCTTTGGCTGTTCCCACTGAACTATGGCCTCAATCTTCTTTGGATCCACAAGTATCCCACTGCCAGACGCAACATGCCCCAGGAAGTTCACCTTTCTAAGCCAAAACTTGCACTTAGAGAATTTAGCATACAACTGTCTCTCTCTCAAGGTCTAAAGCATTATCTTGAGATATTGGGCATGTTCTCTATTACTTCTCGAATATATAAGTATGTCATCTATAAATACAATGACAAACTTGTCTAAATAAGGGTGAAAAATCCGATTCATCAAATCCATGAAAGCTGTAGGTGCATTTGTTAATCCAAATGGCATAACCAGAAACTCATAATGGCCATATTGAGTTTTGAATGTTGTTTTATAGACATCATCCTCTCTAATCCTGAGTTGGTGATATCTTGATCTCAAATCAATCTTGAAAAACAAACTCACACCTTGTAATTGATCAAACAGATCATCTATCCTCGACAATGGATACTTGTTCTTGTTGGTCACTCGACTGAGTTGTCTGTAATCGATACAGAGCCTCAATGTAACATCATTCTATTTTACAAACAAAACTGGTACACATAAAGGTGACACACTTGGTCGGATAAAACCCTTCTCGACTAAATCTTCCAATCGAGTTTTTATTTCTTTCATTTCTATACGATAAGGTGGTATCGAAATCGATGTTATCCCTGACACTAAATCGATACAAAACTTAAATTCTCGATCAGGTGGTAATCCCAGTAATTCCTCTGAAAACACATCGAAAAATTCTCTAACCACTGGCACCTGTTCCAGCCTAACTCCTAGAATTTATCTATCTATCACATGTGCCAAATATGCCTGACACTCTTTTTGAAGCAATCTTTTCATCTCTATCACCAAAATAATACAGGAAGGAGTATCTTTCGCTTGCCCATAAAAATAATCTCCGGCTCTCCTGGCCATCTGAAGGTCACTACCTTCCTAAAATAATCAATCGTAGTATAGTACTATGACAACCAGTCCATGCCCAAAATGACATCAAAATCCTGGATTCTTAACGGAATCAAGTCAAACTCAAGAGCAGTATCTCCTATCCAAATCTCACATCGATTAAAGACGATGTTCCGTAGTAATCTCTACCCTAAGGGCATATGAACAATCAACTCTGGTTCTAAAGGTACCAGGTCCCTATTAACGTGTCATACAAATACAATGCTAATGAATCACCTATCTGAACCAGGATCAACCAATATGTATATTGGATGAAAAAAAATCATCACCATACCTGTAATCATATCTGGATTAACCTGAGCCTGCTCTTAATTCATCGTAAAAACTCAAGTCTGAACTCGTGACTAGTTCCTCTGATTATCCTGACGAGCGAACCCACTCCCTGATCTAACCTGTCGAGCACCCGTAAACTATGACTGAGGCATGGGCTGCTGTGCATCAGAAAATCTCAAATCTTGTCCTTGCTGGCTAGCTATCTCGGCTGTCCCTAAACTAGGACAATCTCTTTTTATGTGACCCAACTGACCACAATAAAAGCACTGGAGAGGTAATCAACAAGGTTTGTTGTGATACCTCCTATAGTTATGACATCGCCTACTATCTGATGACTTTCTACCCGATCACCTTGATCTTAAGACAAAAGTATCAAATCGAGACGATCTTTGCTCTCTAAGGGAAAAAGATAAAAAAAACTCAGGACTTGTTGACTGGCCACTCAAAGATCCATTACTGCGGCTCTTCTTAAAAGACTGATCCACTGAAACACTGAGGTTCTTTCTTTTCTGGAATCCAACTCTGGATCTCCTTTTCCTAATCAAAGACTCTACTCGAAGGGCTAATTGCACTACCTCCTCATAACTCTGCCTGCCTGTCACTGGCATTCTATCTCTAATTTCTAAATTTAGCCCTGCCTCAACTTAGCACACAACGTTTCTTCAGTGGCAAGTTCTGGAACAAACTCTATCAACTACCTTAGCTAAGTCTCATGGTCTACTACTGTGCTATCCATCTGCCTCAAGTTCATGAACTCTTACCTTTTCTGATTACTGTAGAAGTGCGTAAAGTACTTTTCCTAAAAGGCTCTTCGAAAATCTATTTAGGTAGGCTTAGCATTTAGCCTCAATAAAATGTTCTGCCACCAAGTTGCAGCACTCTGCTCAAGTAATCTGATAGCCACTCTCAGTTTTTCCTTATCTGACAAATCCATGTCTTCCATATTATGTTACATTGTCCTCAACCATCTATTTGCTTCTAAAGCATCATTAGTTCCACAGAAAGGAACACTTTCAAGTTGTCTCACTTCCTTGATCAACTTGGATAATTTTCTTACTGATCGAGAGGATTCAGCTTGGTTCGGATCTGACACTAGGTTCTGTGCACTCATAAATACCATGAATGTATTCCACGTCTTCTGTAACCAAGAAAAATGAGCATTCTTTAGGATTCTGCATCTATAGCAGAGGATCCACAAGAACTTGCTCCTGCTCATAAGTAGATGGTGGAGCATGAGATGATACATCCTGATCATCTCTAATTGTGATATTCCTCTGAGGTCTACCTCTTCCCCTCTTGGGTCGTGGTGGCATTCTACACCTAAAATCGATACAATCATATCATATCTTAAAATATAATTGACTCGACTCAACCTATGGTCTACTGACACATTCTCATTGAAATTATCAAAATCTGAAAATCTTTAATAGTTAAAATCGAGAGAGTTCAAAAACAGAAAACTTGACTCACTCGTAAACCAAAAGCTCTGATACCAATTGTAACACCTGGTCCAAGTCTATCAATAATATTATCTACTTTGACTCAACCCTTGGGCCTCATGGTTTTATTCTTGGAATGGGTTATTACGAGAACTTCCCAAGAGGTCATCCATCTTGATACTATTCTTGTCCAAGCACGTTTAACTACGTAGTTCTTAGAGTTAAACCACCACCTATCCCAAAAGGCCTTGTTGACAACTTGGTTCCAACTCTACATATATAGCCCAATAACTTTCTCTCCTATTCTAATGTGGGATTCAGTTTATCCCTGCCATCCTAGAAGCCTGTCAGAAGCCGCTATTTGCTCAGGCTCCTTTGGCCCCGTCGCCACTTCTCGCCCTCATCAGACAGGGATGTTACAGGCCCACCAGTTTTTGCCTGATTTATCCCCGAACCACCACCATCGTACTGGAGGAGAGTTGACTCTGATACCAATAAAATTATCACACCTCGACCTTAGTCGACCATATGACAATCGTCGCGAATCCTAAAAATATATCCTATCACTTAGAATGCACTCCTAGGATCCACAAGGCATTAGTACCTGTTTCAAACTCATTTTTAAAATAAAATAAAATAAGATAAGATGGAAGATTTTCAATTATACAAGTATTAATATTTGGATTTTCTCAAAATTTAATACAAGTTATTCCTGGCCAAGCCAAATACATAAAATTATTTTATTATAAATAGTTTTTCGTACAGTAAACTATAATATAAAAACTTTTGTCGAGTACCTGAAAACTGTGTTGAAGTCTCGCTTCAGTTATACTATGCCGCACCTGATTACACTAACCTGAAATAGAAAATGTGGGGTGAGTATTTGAGAAAATACTCAGTGAGTAGACAAATACACAAAAACAAAAATAAGAGGCCCATACATTGATTACGAAAAATCCTCGTAATCATAAAATCAAATATAGTGAAATGTGATATCATATACATGTCTAGGAAATCAATGTAATATCAAATATATATGCCTTCTCGGTCTATAGGATCCCATCCACTCCCTCAGAGCTGTATGGCTAATCCGTAATCCTGATTAGGGATGTGTGCCCATGTATAATATCCCTCGGTCTATAGGATTTCATCCACTCCTTCAGAGCTGTATGGCTAATCCGCAACCATGGTTGGGGATATGTGTCCATGTATAATATCCCTCGGTCTATAGGATTCCATCCACTCCCTCAGAGTTATATGGTTAATCCACAATCCTGGTTGGGATACTATCATATCAGTATACGACTAGCATACTTTAGCCTGGATATATGGATTCCAACCATCCTATTTAGGACTGTATGGTCAATCCACATTCTGGGGTCCACTAGATTCCACCACTTCACATGAGTCAATCCTCACCCATATATATAATCAATAACATGGCACACAGAACTGTAAATCAATGTTAATGACCCATCAGGACAAATCAAATAACTATTGACTCACAAGGCCAAAAACATTATCTGTGGCTCACAAGACCAAAACAGTAAAACAAAATATGTTGGCTCACAAAGCCAAATCAATGAGTATAGCACTCCGGCCATTACACTCAGCTATGTCACATTCACAAACAATATAGAATTGGCCTTCGGCCTCAAAATCACAATAACAAATATACACATTAGGCCTCTGACCTCATATTCATGGCAATCCAGATTTCACAACAAACTTATCTCTATCACAAATAAGGGGCCAACCTGGCCATCACACAATATATCCAACGCTTTCTCATTTCAGTTATGCATATACATATTCATATGCTATCATCTCTAACATTATAGTTATTCAAAAATAACATAAAACAAGATGAAAGGAAAGGAATGTGTCCACTCATTGTATTAGGGTGGGAAACCATCGTCTGGACGACTTCCTCGGGATAGAGATCCTCTCGTCTCAGCTGTCGCTCCTAAACACACATACAAACACAGAATCATGATCTGTCATAATGTACATGCATGATACAATCCATGCTCATGCTACTCTCACACTCTTTTATCTTTCTACTCTCTCACTCTCTAACATACTGTCAACTATCTATATATGTCCACACTTCTCTTTAACACTATTCTCAGTAATTTCAATACCAATAGAAGCCAAAATCCTCTAATTTATAGATACAAATGATAAACTAGAAAATCCCTAATTTTTAAGATTTTGTGAACAATACTCGAGCTATCTATTTTTAGATTTACATGAAATGATAGCTCAAATGAGAGAGAAAAGCTAAAGACCAGGCTTACCTGAACTGATAGGTGAGCTTGGAGCCCTTTTTCTATCTTGAATCTCTCTTTGACTACTGTTCACTATACCTCTTCTCCTCATAAATCCTCACGATCTAATGGGTAGAACTCTGATCAAAGGAGATTTTTGGGTTCTGATATTGATTCTCAGTTCATAGAAACTGAAATGATGAAGTTTGATTGAAAAATAGAAGAATCAGTTTCAAGAGTGAGAGAGAAAGGGTTTCTATCAAAAATAGAGAGAGAGAAAGTGAAATCAGTAAATGAGGAAGATGATCCCCCTTCGCGATGTAAATAGGCTGTGAAATGCCCAAAGATGTTGATACCTTTGAAAACGTATCGATACCTTTGGCATTATCAATAACTTCCTCAACGTATTGATACATTTCGTCGTAAATAGACTTCAACTTCGTCATAAAGGTGTCGATACCCTTATCAAGATATCAATACATTTGATACTGTTACCAATCATAATGCTTTTAACGTATCGATACGTTTGGCCCGTTATTATTTATCATACCTCCAACGTATCGATACGTTTGGCCCTCAACTCTGAAAGGTGTCGATACCTTCCTCCAAAGGTATCGATATCTTTGGCCTTACCCACAATGTATCGATACGTTTCTATAAAGGTATCGATACGTTTGTCTCTTCTCCTTCTTCTGAGGATTGTTACTTTAAATGATCATAACTTTTGGCTCGATCATCGTCATGAAACCCATAATATATCAATGAAAATCTCTTTTCAATCTCTATAAAAAGAGTAAGAATTTTTTCTCAATTAAAGATGATTTTAGGGTCAAAAATCTAATTTTTTCTTATAGACTTATATTCTATACCACACATCTTCTTCCAAAATGCATTTAAGTTATCACACCCTCTCTCGCATGATCTAAACACTACTATATGTACGAAAATTCATAAGGGTTTTACAATAATACCCATAATCCTAAGGGACGGGTTTCACAAATATCGTAGAGACATAAATCTAAAAATTTATATTTATGGTTCATCGAATTTATCTGCATGCAAATGTATGAATTTTGAATTCATCTATTTGATAAAATACTAGGATTTATTGCATGGATCTTTGATTGAAAATTAAAAAAAATTCTTTACTGTTGTGTATATGTTCTCGTTTTCTAACGAAGAAGCAGTAAAACTATCCTTATACTATCTAATGGATAGGATGCTGTTAGTTAGGTCCAAGCATTATGTTACGGATATATGGTTACCATAGATTATCAATGACCTTGACTAATTCAATTGTATGGTACTACACCTACAGGTGCCTCAGTCACGAAATGATAGGTCAGGTGGAACATTATCAGACAATGTTAGCTGAGATTAGGGATGGGTATTTTTAAACTAATCCAATCCAAATCGCTAAAATTCGCAGTTTGAATTGATTTAAAAAATTTGTGGATTAACTTATAAATTGATATTTTTTAAATCGTTGTTTGTAGTTTGAATTGTAGATTAAATTAACTCCAAACCGTGAAACCACAAATCAAACTACTTAATATTATCTTATGAAATTATTATTATTATTTATTTATCATCTCAAGTTATATATGGTTTACTTTTAACTCTTTTATATAATAATAATTAATTAAAAAAATATTCACAGAAGGGTTAAAAAAAATTATTCGCGAACTTACTCTTAAATGTTAATGAGAAATTTTAGAATTGATAATAATCAATTATTATATCTTTAATTTTATAATATAGTTCAAACCGTGAATTCAAACAGCTTTAAACCGCACTTTGCAATTTGAATTGGATTGGTTTGTAATATTTTAATAGATTAAATTAGATTGATTTATTTTTATATCGTAATATGCGAATCAATTTAAAATTTTAGCTCAAATCGATTCAAATCATATGTGCCCACCCCTAGTTGAGATTAAAGTGCGCGGATAAAATCATGTTAATAAATACAATGTGGAGGGGTTTCTTATAATATTTTAGGTATACTGTAATTTCAATAGATTTTTATTAATTCTTTTGAAAGGGTATTTGTTGATGTTTAATCCTATTTTCTTTATATTATATAGATATAGATCTATAAGACGATTATAACTTTCTGAATGATTGTTGTAACACATCTATACCCTTTTTCACGTATGCTAAACTGGCTGTCAATCTCTAAAAATGTCAACCAAAAGCAACTTTATGAGAAAACCTTCTCGTCTATAGCTATAATTTAGTTCATCCTGATTATACTAGTCATTACTGTATATCATGATTATGACATCTGACAGATAACTATTAAAACTACATTCCTTAACGAATTTCTTGAGGAAAGCATTTATATACAATAACATATAAGATTTATATTCATTACAGATAAAAATTAGGTATGCAAATTGCATCAATCTATTTATGAATTGAAGTATGCTTCTCAAAGATGAATAAACGATTTGACGAAGTGATCAAATCGTTTGGTTTTACCCATAATCCAGATGAACTTTATGCTTATAAATGAGTTAAAGATGTTAGTATTTTATGTTCTAAAACCATTCATGTTATCAATTTTAGATATTTTATATTGAATTATTATTTATAATATGTTTAGTACTTGTTTATTAATAAAAAAATTATTTTTATTCATATGTGTATGCTTATTATTATTATTATTATTATTCATACCAATAATAAAGTATACATATGAATTGTCTAGATAATTTAATTATTTAAATTATTTTATATGAAAGTCGTATCAATTGGACATTGATGCTACACAATAGGCACATTAAATATCTCCCGTGAATATCATAAGATTGATATTTGTGTTGGTAATATAGTAGTCATATTATTAAGACATTAATATAAATTAACAGTTAGAGAACTATTTTTCGAGCATGATCAAAGATATGACAAATCATATAAAAGTATGATGTCAATAATTTATTGTATGATTATACTAGTATGATAATTATTTTTTTGACCTGAAATGTTATCGTTGTTTTTCAGTATAAATACACATTATTTATATAATATATAAATACGAAACTAATCATGTCTCATACATAGAAGTTGGTTTGGTTATGCATTATTTATATCAAAATACGAATGATAGTTAATACAGGATGCTTTGATTTGATATAAAAGATTTTGAGATACCATTGACTTTATCTGGATTCGAGTTTTCAGTCAGACATTGATAAATATCTGAAATATAAGTCTTTGGTTAAGACGACTAAAAGTTATATAAAATAGTTTCATGATAATAAGTTCAATTCATAATAACCAAAAATCCGAATGAAAATTGAGTTTAGGGGTTTTGACATCCGTGAGTCCTAACCCAGTTGGGATTGGATGAATGGATGGAATTTATCCACACAAAACATACAGTAAAGCATAACATGTGCAATAAAGAATTTTTTTATTGTGGTTTAGGGATTATGGTACATTACTAAATGTCAACTATAGTCGCTGAGTACCAGAATAGTTTAAAACAAGATCGATGAGATTGATTTAGCTTACGACGAATATCATAGTGAATCTAAAAGATTATAATATAAACTTATGATCATTCTTGCTATTGAAGAGAGAAAATATTATCTGTAAGAGAGCTAACACTCTCGAAGATAATGTTAAGGCAAAAAATATAAATGGTTTATACGTTAAAAAGTTTAGCTAATTTGAGAGCTATGATTAATGACTCAAATGTAACTTAAAGTAAGTTATAACATTTCATTAATATTTAAAAATATAAATAAAATTAAAATAAATTTGGTTAAAATAAGTTTGATTAAACTTGGGATCTATTTATCATATTTTTAAAATATGAGGACACTAAGTAAAATTTTATATTGACTGTTAAGAAACTTGTTGGAAAAATTTTAGAGCCATTTTTTATTGACTATATTGACAAGGGTATCTAAGTAAATGTAATGGATCTATATATTATTGATGTTATATGCCCTAAAACTATTTGTGTTATCGATTTTAGGTAATTTGTATTGAATTATTTTAATGATGTCTTGTACATTATTATTATTAATAAAGAAATTATTTCTTAATTTTTATGTGTATGCTGTTTCTTTTTTTTTTATACATTGAAAAGTATATATAAAAATGCCCTAATAAAAGTTATCTAAATTGTTCCTTGCATATGCAATATCAATTGGGCACTGATGTCGTATAGCAAACATATTTAATGTCTCCGGTGAATATTATGAGATGATATTAGTGTGGGTAACGTAATAGTTATATTATTAGGACATTAATGTAGATTAATGGTTAGAGAACTATTTTTCAAACGTGACCGCAGATATAACGAATCACACGGATGTATGATGTCAAGATTTGTTATATTATTATTCGTGTGTGATAATTGTTCCTTATGTCACATCCCAACCTGTAGGTCCTACACGTGACAATCGCTACAGACTTTTAATATGTACTCAATAATCTCATGAATACATTTTGAGAACCTATAAGGCCTTTAAAAATCCTGTTTCAAAAATATGTATATTTAAACACTTCCAAAAACCCTTACATATCTCCCAAACCTCTTAAAATTTCTCAATCAAATCGCAAACACTTCTAAATATTCAAATCATTCTATGAATCATCCATCAAAGTAATTTAATGTATAATCAAATAAATAGAAATACAAATAAAGTAATTTATAAATCCTTCATAATCCATAAAAATAAATAATAAAATATCAAACATCCCCAGTGGACTTTGAATCTAAGTAGGTGAGTTAATCCATAAGTATACCTGACGTTCTCAAAACCCGAAAGGATCACCACTAAGCGGATGTGCTCTGAAAGCTTGCCTAACCTGAAACTAAAAGGTGAGAAGGTGAGTATATGAGAGTATACTCATTGAGTGAACCCAAAATATTATAATAAACAATACAACTTATTCTAATAATATAAAAATTTATAAAATAAAATATTCTTTTATAATATATTGTAAAGATTTAAACTCATTGTAAAAGCAATTTTATCAAAAACTTTTGATTAAATTAAAAAATATAGGTAAATATAAAGTCATTGGGCTTGTTCCCTTTTTCAGTGATTACCCTGGCTTTGGGTAATCCTGAGACTGTCAGTGGATTTTATATGCAGGTGAAAACTATGAAGTTTTATAAAAATTTATTTTAAATTACTAAAAATAAAATGATGTATGATTTAGTTAGAAAAATACGCCTACCACTAACGTTGGCTCGAGTAGCCATGTGATGACATCCGTAACTAACCCGACGAGATTCACAAGTGATTAAATCACAACATCACATCAACACAACTGTAAAATCCGTCCTTTAATATTTGGACATGATTATAAATCCCTCCTGAGTGTACGTGCATGACCTAGTGTTTAGATTTTTGCACGAGAGGGTATAAAACTTGATGATTTTGTCTTGGATAAGATTATGGTGTTG
>JAVXUL010056208.1:0-10405 GCA_035590515.1 Trichilia minutiflora
CTTTTTTGTAAAATAATCATCATGATTCTCAATTGCTTGTAATATGCGTTTGAATAAATCAATATCCATTCGAAATCGACGACGAAAATGCTCTCTTGTATACTTTGATTGCTCGCCTTTGAAGTAGTCATTAATAATTAAATCATGACGCTCCTTTCTATCACGACGAATATAACGTCTACCAAGCGTTGAGCCCCCATGAGGACGTTTTTTACTAACCACCATTGTTGAAACTATTACTGGAACATGGACTGCAATAGTTTGAACCACATCTTCAGTCATCTTTGTACTTATTAAGCTATCCTCCTCTATGGGCTCATCCAATAATTGTTTAGTCATTGAAAGTGAATCACTGCTTGATGACGAATTATTGGAGCCAGATTCAAAACTTGATGAAGACATTGGTTTGTAACTACACCTGTAAAATATATATATTTCAATACTACTTAATTCATTTATTTACCATTTCAACTTGTAACTATAAAACAATTTGATAAAAACTATTTTTCTGTAACAATTTAGGAAGGATATTATAGCCGAAGTTGAAATTAGGTGTGAATTTATATTATTTTTTGTAGTTGAATACTTTTATCAAACAAATGGTATGCAATTCTATTCCTATATACCATATGCAATTTATTAACAAACATTAAAAAAACTGTAAAATCACACAAATAATTAATTTAATAACGAGATGACAATAATAAAAATTAAAATAGAACTTACAAGATCAGTTTGATTGGATTGATTGATAATTTTGTATGTTGAGGTTGATAGATGTTTGTGATTTTAGTTGATGATAATTTGGTGGTTAAAAGGGAAAAAAAAAACTAACTTAACAATTTTATAAAATAGTATATAACAATCCATATATACATTGGAGGAGTAATTTTTAAAAGTGGTATTTATTAATACACGTAGGATACAAGTCTCTCTATATTAAATGATGTGGCACATTTTCTACAAAGCAATCTATTTATACATTGGAGATGCTCTTATAACATCTCACCAACAATCAGCTGGTTTGACGGCGAGTCTACTGGTTGGTTCCAGTTGGAGTGTCATGTGTAGGTAGTTTGGGAGGTGCTGCCTTGGTTCAGCTACGGCAAGCATCATGTTGCTCCTCTGAGATTGGTCTACTTTTGTCCGTCGGATGAGATTAATAGGAGATTTGCTTTGCCTATCGTTATCAATCACGTCGTCGAGTCGTTAATCTAGGACTATCGTTCTCGAACCGCCTAACATAACGATAACTCCTAAATAAATATTTAAATAAGGGGAATTTCAAATCCCCTAATATTTACACAAAATTAAATCGCTCCTGTAAATATTTTTGACAAAATCAAGACTATTAATAATAAAAAATAAATGATTGAGATTTTACTAATAATATTTATAGAAAATTATTTAATTTTGTACAAACCTTATGAAAGAATTTAGAATTCCCTCATTTAAATAATATTAATATTATATTTTAGGTAATCAATTTTAATTAGGCACCATAATTCGACGTACACGTAATGTGTAACAAAAATTATAATTAATGCGATTATGTCTCATTTATTAAATATATCTAATTGTTTTAACACAACAAACATAATTAAATTTTATGTAAGTTTAAAGTTGTATAAAATAAAATACAGCAAAATTTTGGAAACCTTATCTATTAAATTAACATTATAACACACTTAATATTAATTTAACAAGTTTAATACTAAATTTACTCTGTTAATACATATTAAAATAATTTTATTATGTAGTAACTTGTTTTATAAAATAAATATTAATAATATTCAATAAATTATGAATTTTATTTTGAATATTTTTATTGTATTTTTTTCAACAATAATATAGCAAAAACCATATGGTAACATTGTACCTACATAATTTTAAATTATAACTTACAATAAAGAAATATTTTTGGGCGGATGATATTTTAAGAAAATTTGTAAAACAAAATCAATAATTTTTTTAAGAAATTATTATTAGAATGTTCAAATAAAGATTACAGATTTTGTTTTAAAATGATTGATTTGCATTGAGAATCTGATTTAATATTTTTTTTTTATTTACATTTTTTTGTACTTTTGATTGAATTTAACATAAATTAGGTAAATTAAATTAGAGAAGGTCGTTGATAAAAAAAAAATTTATGGCATAAAATTAATTAAAGGGTTTTACTAACAAGTTACAAGTGTGAATAAGCTATTTATTTGGTAAATTATAATTTTTAACATACTAAAATTTATTAAAAATTAAAAATTATTATAAATAATAAATATAGAAATTTTCATCCGTCGCTCGTTAGCAAAACCGTTGATCAAGTAAAATAAAGGATAATTTTCAGTGTATTTTAACTTCTTGTTTCGCCTGAATTGAGGAGCTACGCCTACATAGCCTATATTATTATAACCTACTTCAATTGGCTTTCTCGTCAATTGCACGCAGATCGATGAGAACAGAAAGTGGGACCCATATTCCATTATACACGCGCCTCTCTATTGGCTTTCTCATCAGAAAGGGGTAGAAACAGTTGGCCCGTGCAAAGTATGCTCGTGAACAAGTGACGGGGGCGCCCATGTAGATGCAGTGCTGTAAAGTAATAGGAACGTTTGGCCAACTGCCAAGGCAACGTATTCGGTTTATACCTCCTTTTTGTTTTAAATTATAATTATTTTTTTAATAATGAATAAATAAAAAGAAAATGGAGAAGGAATCAAGTGTTTCTGGTGTACCAAGCTTTTTGTTAAGGTTCCATTTCACTTTTCACATCTGCATCGGCACTTTGAAGATTTTGGCTGCGGGGACGGAGTCTTTAAAGAAATTTGAAAATTTTTCGTGTGATAATAATAAAAGTATTTGTACTATTTTTACACCCACCAAAAAATTAAATTTTTTAACGTTTGTATTCATAATTAAAATTAAATTATTATCATTATTATTAAACAAACATTCTATGTGTATAATTCTATTAGAGTTTAAATGGCATAAATTAATCTTCCTTTTATCTTAGATTAGGGGTTGAAAAAAAATCATTCAATTTCATCATTTACTTCAAATTCAACTTATTAAGTAAATAAATAATATTAATATTAAATATTTTTATCTTAAAAATATCAATTAATATTATATTAAATCAAAAAGGATAATTTTGTTAATATGTTATTTCTAATTCAATACTCTTTTTAAATATATAAATAAAACTCTTTTCGTTTTAATAATGTTATTTTATATTAAAATATAGGGAGAATTCTAAATTCCTCCTTCACCTTTGTTAAAAAAATGAATTACCCCTTTTTAAAAATTAAAATAAATCAAGATCATTGATTTTAAAAATTAGACGATTGTAATTAAATTAAATTTTTAAGAGGGATGATTTATTTTTTCGTGAAAGATGAGGGAGAATTTGGAACTCTCCCTTAAAATGTATTCAACTATGATGATGGGGAATAAAACTTAATGCGTTGATGTCACCATTGGCCTCCTGCTTGCACTAGGGATTGAGCTAGGTTGACCTACTATTAAGATTATGAGGCGAATCAAATTCACCATCATTATCAATTAATTATTAATCTAAAATAATTATTAGCTAATGAGTATAATAGAAGAATAAAAAGAGTATTTTTCCAATTTTTAAACTAACTATATTTCGTTAAAAACAAGACATAAATTTCAATTTTCTTGGTTCTATGAGATTGTAAAACATGTAACGATTTGTAAATAGAATTGAAGTTAATTTATTATTATTAATAGGACATAGAAAAGTGATAATATTAATATTATAATTAATTAATTAATTAAGAAGCAACAAAGACAGGAACTTTTTAACTTTTTAAGAAGCGGGCAGTAAAAAACACAGGAGAAGATTGGGAGAACACTTTAAGAAACGGCTGTGCATGTACTGGCGTGAAAATCTTAGATTGATCTGGTTGTAAACGGTTATCGGAACGGTTATTTAATGTCAATTTTAAATTCCAATCACCAAAATTTTTTTTATTAAAATATATTGTATCATAATTTTTATTTAAATTATTTTTTTAAATATAATTATTATTAAATATTTATTTTCGATTAAGTATATTAAAATTTTTCATATATATTAAAAAAATCTTAGGATTTGTTAGGTGGTAGGGTTATACCAAAGGTTTTTAAGGTTTCAAATTCGATTCCCATCCAATACATTTTTTAATAAAACGTCTAAGGGTTTAGGTTAAGTTTTATACTGTATTTAATATTATTATGTATGATCCTTATAAGACGACTGTCAAGTAATCCATAAGATTATAATTTAATGTGCTATATCTATGTACGCACTCTATGATATAAAACGACTGTCAAATAATTCATGAAATTATGATATAGAACAACTGTCAAATAATTTATACCCAAAAAAATATGCTAATCCTGTATTTAACTAGATTTTTTTGATAATAGTTAGACGTAAGAGTTTTCTTATTTTTAAATATATATATCAAATACTGAATTAGAGTAACAATTAAATAAAAATAGATGTTATATTTAACTCGTCTCTTATGTTATAATTATTTTATTTTAATTCTCAACTCATATTCCTCAAATTTTTGTTTATAAAAATATATAAAAAAAAATTGATAAATATTTTTTAAAAATGTAAATATACAATGAAAATTTTTTAAGGAGAAAAATTGAAACAACTGTACAAGTAACCCAATGTACCGTAGTTCTGTCCGTAAAAAACTAGAGGTAAAATAAGAATTACTGTGTTGCAGTGGCCGCAATTTTTCCCATTTATTTTTATTATTTCTTATTTATTTTAGATCCCCGGGATGTCAAACTTCTTCCAAACGAAAGACCACCTCGACTTCAATGAATTCCCTCTTTCTATGTTTTTTAACCATTGCCATTTACAGCTTTGACAGCCAAATTCTTGCTTGTCTTTTGCTTTTAAATATATATACTTGTTAAATTTATTATATTTAATAAATTAAAATTTTTAATACATAAAAGATTCTTATTAATTATAAAAAAATTATTATACATAATAAATATAAAAATTTTAACTAATATACTGTTTAACAAAACTCAATTTATAAAATAAGTGTATGTATGTATTATTAAAAGTTATAAAATACTAAATATAAATATAAAAATGTGAGTTATTTATTAAAAATTAATATTATTAATTATTTTTTAAATTTAATAAAATATAGTAGAAGTTGAAATTTAAAAAAAAAAATTTATTTATGTCTGACATTTTTTTTTTTTTGTGTGTGTGTATTTGTGATTATTTATGTAATTTATGAACATTTGAATTTTAATGATTTGGATGTTTGGGCAAGGAAAGCCGACAGCAGCACTCCACTCCTAGAGTAAAGAGCAAAGGAAAGAAAACTAATTCCCGTTGTCTGAGTCAGCTCCAACGCATAATGTTTCCATTTTGCAATAACAGTTAACTTGAATGTTTTTAGATGCTCTTTGAAATAGAACCTTGAGATAAATAAGAATCATTTCTGTTATAGTTTCAGCTTGTCATTCCTTAATATTTCAAATTCAATCAATAATAATTGAGAAGAAAATTAAATTCGTCACATATCAAATGTCATAATTTTATATTATTCGTCAATTTATATTCAATTTTCGTAAATAAATAAATAATCTCAAATTTAAAATAGCAAAATTGATTACCACTCAGATTTTAGCCTTTTCCAAAGTCGGCAAAAATATTTTAAAATATTTTCAATTTAAAGGACAAAGAAAATATTCGTAAGATGCTTTGAAATTCTTTTCAAAATATCTCTGGATAACGATGGTTGATGATATGATCATGAACATGATGTGATTAAAAGTTTAATTACATGAAGGGATTGAAAAAAATTTGGTTTGCAAATTTGTGGAAAAAAGGGTACACGTTTTGGAAAGGAATTTGGATTCGTGAGATTTTCGTTTGAAGATTTTTTCCAGGGATTCATTGTAATTAGTCGATTAATGTTAATTATTTAAGATGTCATAATTATATTTTGTTTGTTTGTTTAGCAATTTTAACTTACTTTCAAAAGTTGGATTCAAAGCCCGTAAATATTACACTATCATTAGAGCTGCGAGCCTGCGACTGTTGAATTTATTGACAATCCTCTGTAACTAATAATGGGTTAATTTGCTCACGTATTCTTTTTCTAAATATTCAACGGCTAAAGTGAGCATCTAGATACATATATACGTCTATGCGTTATTGGACCTTCCTATGATGGGCTTAAACCCAAGGTTTAGATTTGTTAATAATGTGTATTTATATATAGGAGTGAATAAATTTATCCGGATAAAATTTAAATTAATTCAAATCGTTTAATTAGATTAATTTAAAAAAATTTAGATCGATTTCTGAATTAATATTTTATAAATTATTATTATTGATTTGGATTATAAATTGAATTAATTTTAAATCGTAAACCCTCAAATTAAATTGTTTAAATAAATATTGAATATATTATGATAAAACAATATATTATTATTTTATTAATATTTTATAATCAAATAACGAGTTTATCATTTTAATATTAAATTAAAAAGCAAACTAAGATTTAAAATTTTATTTTTTGACTCAGTCCAAATTAAAAAATTATTTTAATTTAAGTTTAAAGTTCAAACTGCGAATTCAAATCGATTCAAACAGTATAATGCGGTTTGAATTAATTGCGGTTTGTGATATATTATTGGAGTGACTTAAATTACATAAAATTTAAACTATAATATTTGAATCGATTTAAAATTTCACTTTAAATCGATCCACCCCGCAAACACTCAGCCCGCAAACATAAATTATATACCCATCATCTCATCACATTTTTATTCTAATTATAATAAACATTGGTATGGGAAAAAATATCCAGAAGCTAAATTTTATTTTTAATATTATTCGATCAATTTTAATAATATAAAAAAATTATTCAAATATATATATACAAGAGCAAATTTTTCTTAAAAAGTATAATAATAAAAATATACAATATCAAAAAATAATAAATTATTGGCGTGGTAACATGTGAGTTAAAATTCATTGGAAAATGCTCAACAATATTCAAAAAAAAAAAATCAAAGATAATGAATCAAAAAAATATTAGTGAAACCAAAGTAGAAATTTGTGGGTCACTATAAAAATTTGTAAAACAATTATGACGAACAAGCTTATTTACAGTACCTTTGTCCAAAAGTACAAGGAAAACCAAATATTATAAGAAAACTAAACGTAAATTAGTTCCCGCTTTATTAAGACAAAATATATTAATTTTTTATTTTATAAATAAAAATTATAAATTAATTTTATCTTATCAAAATAATAAAATACAAATTTTGTAAGGAAACTACTAATCATTATGTAGATATTTTAGTTCTTACTATCAAGGTTATCAAAAACGTGATTTTAATTAAAATCGTTTTTTATTTAAAAAATCGGAACGTCAAATCAGAACGTAAAAACGAAATATAAAAACGAAATTTTTAATAATATATAAATAATAAAACATTTAAAATATTTTTATAAATTAATAAAATCGATTAAAATCGATTAAAATTGATCAAAAACGATCAAAATCGAAACCGTTTTCTTATGATAACACAATTTTATTGTTTAAAAACGCGATTTTGATAACAATACTTATTATTATCTTATTATTTTAATTTTTTTTAAAAACCCGTCTCGCTGTAATACTAAATAGCCATTATCTTAATTATTTCGATTTTTTGGATGGGTTATATTATTAAATAACCATTATCTTAACATTTGAAATTTATTATCATCTTAAGTATTTTTTTTTTCCAGACGTCTATGGGCAAAAAAATTGTCCTTTTCAACTATAAACGTTAACCTTTTATAATTAAATACAAAAATAATGTTTTTCAAATATTTTAATTGATATATTTTTACCTTAAAATTATATTGTTAAGCTTTCATCAAAAGGTGATAAATGTATTGAGATCATAAATTATTAGGTTTAGCTTATTAATTAATTTTGATTCCCAAGCTTTTGGCAAACCTTCAACTTCTACTGGTTTATATGCTTCGTTAAAAAAAATATATGGTCTAGAAACTTCCAGAGGACCCAAGGTATAGTGAAAAATATAATTCCAATTACTTTGTTTTCCTTAAACGACATGATCATTGCATTGGAAACGGCACAGAGCGACTAGTCCTTATATAGTTATATGAGCTATGAAGTCTCCGCAAGGTCATGTTCAGAATTAATAAATTAAGACCTAACTTCCCCCGGGACATCCTTCTCCGTGTGGGTCCCACGGGGCACTCCTTAGTCCTTGCCGAAAGTCAATAATCCAAAAAGGTGTAATAACCTGCGTTTCCTTTATTTTTTATTTTCACAAATAGTAACACGCTTTATCAATTTATGACAAATATATCCTTAATTCAATAAGCCTTATTGAAATGATATAATTCCCATATCACATTGTATTTAAACCTTCATGATATTAAAGCAATAAAACATATTTTAATAATTTATGTTAATGCACAAAATTTAGCTGGTAATCTTGAATACTAAAATCTTAAACTATTGATAATAATTAATTAGTTAGAACCTGTAAATACATAATATAAGAAATATAGATTGTTCGATAAAAGCATTCTTATATATAAGTTAGAAATATGAAATATTTAGAGTGAGAAAGTAAAATAACAATAGTTTTGCAAGTTAAAATTTCAAATACCTTTATATTATTGTCATACTTTTTGGATTTTACTATGTGAGATTTTTAGAAAATGGGATTAACAAGTAATTTATTAGAAAATTTACATATAATTATTAAGGATTATTCATTAATTACAGTTTTATACCATATTATTATATGGCTAACATGTAATTGGTAGATTAAAATGCAATAAAACCATATAATTCTTAGCGTGGACATCTAGTTTTAGAGATTAGTACGTAACTTTAATGATGTTTTCTTTTATCATTTCCTATTCTTGCCTTTAACATAATGTAATTATTGGAAAATGAGCCTCTGATCTTTTATTATGATTTTTAACCTTAGGTGAGTTTTAAGTTTAGTATTTATGTTTAGTATGTAAATCTTATATTTTTTATTTTGGGGTATTTTAATCATTTTATTAAGAAGTATATTTTTGTTATTTTTAAAAATTAATATTCGAATTTTATATTTAGTTAAACAAGCTTGTATTAATGTTTAAGAAAAATTTTGAAGAGTTTTGGATGAAATCAGTTTAGTTTGAGAAAAATAACATTAAGATCTCAACTGCACATCTAATTTTCAAATATAAATTTTTAATAATTTAAAAATTATGTTACCTTTTATATCTATTTGAGGTCAGAGGCTGGTTTTAGAATTTATTATAGCACATCTTTATAAATGATATGAATTTTATTATAATGATGACAATTTTTGCGTAAAATGGCGAGAGAACCAATGTTTTGTGTTGAAATTGTTTTGAGGCCATACATGCCATGGACTTGATTGTCGGACTTGTGTGCCAATATTTTTATTTTTATTGAGGGTGAAGATTTCGTGTATCATGAAATACGGTGAATGAAATTCAATAGACTTAAAGGTAAGAATCGATCACG
The DNA here is from genome assembly GCA_035590515.1 of Trichilia minutiflora. NCBI lineage: Eukaryota > Viridiplantae > Streptophyta > Magnoliopsida > Sapindales > Meliaceae > Trichilia > Trichilia minutiflora. The sequence goes on from JAVXUL010056208.1 coordinate 9,573, forward strand.
TAATATAAAATAGGGTAAATGATCTTTATAATCCAATTGTCCCATAAAATATAATATATTATGGTATTTTGTCTCTACTAATTATGGATAAGATTTTATAAACTGAGAGAACTTAATATTTTGATTTTTTAAAATATTTTTTTATTATATTTTTTTATGCTATACATATATTTAAGGATAGAACTAAAGTAAATTGACTACACAGTTTATAAAGACTTTTGGATACTTTATCTGTATTATATTTACTTGAGCTGTCTATTCACTAAATATTTTTCAATACTCATTCTTTTTTTCTCATATTTTAGGATAGTTTGTTGTGTGCCATGCATTAGTTGGTTTGATTAGAGCTTTAACACTTGCTGCAGGTACTTGATTCAAATTTATGTTTTCAATCCACTGAAATAAAAGTAGTAATAAATGATTTAGATTTTTATATTTATATATACTCGATGGAGTTTATATTTATAACTTTATATGTAACACCTTGGTTTAAGACTGTCCCCAAGTACGCTTAATTGCGTAATTCTTGAAATTAATCATCATTCACCTCAAAAGGCCTTATTAATAACTTGATTCCAAGTCTACATGTATAACCCAGTAACTTCCTCTCTTATTCTAATGTGAGACTCCTTCTGCCTCTACAGCCATCCTGAAGCCTGTCAGAAGTCGTTCCTTACTCAGGTCTTTGTCCCGGTGTCACTCTCCGCCTTCAAAAACTAGGATGCTACAGTCTCGTCAGCTTGTCCTCGAGCTCACAATCATACTGAAGGAGAGTTAGCTTTGATACCATATTGTAACACATTGGTTCAAGACTCTCAATAATATTATCTGCT
>JAVXUL010056219.1:0-10405 GCA_035590515.1 Trichilia minutiflora
AAACTTGTGAATCTGTCGACAAGGCTGCCTCAAAAATGAGAGATGAACTTTCTGTCTACTTATCTGGAAAATTACCTCCTTGAAAGGATCCTTCGTCCTTGGTGTGGTTATTTTTGGTTCATTAATATATAAACAAAATGATATGCACTACTACCTGTTGCTTTTGGGGAAGTTTTCCTTGTCAAGTTAATTTGTTTTTGCAGAAAACTCTAGTGAATCATATTAGTTGAACTGGGAAGTTACACTTCTCAGTTATTTATACAGAATTGTTACCGCATCCAATGATAGAATTTCACATCAGTTCCTTCAAAATATGAACTGCCATTTTTCTGAGAAACTTCTAAAATTTGACCTTAATAGTTTATTGTGCAATAAGTTGTAGTTTTGACACAATATCATAAACATATAACAATATGTTTGGAATTGAGCTGTGATTGTTAATCTACAATTATTTTAAGATGAGCATAATACAGTAACTGTCATATTTTACAAATTAAATGGAGGCGCAACAATTATAAAAGTATCATTGGGTATTATGTCTTTGGAACATGATTTTGAGTTGTTCAGACTTCAGTTTATGATTTGGTCAAATAATAAATTAAAATACTACTCGGTTTCAGTTATATTATCTATAAACTTGTTATGAAAAAGCATTCGATATTAAATTTAAAAGTTAACTATAATTTTAAATTTGAAGGTAATGGTAATATATTTATTTATTATACATTCAAGTAGATACTGTTTAAAGCAGTTCATATGATGACGTGGCAGATATTAAAGCTAATCGTAAGGAACCGGAGGACAAAATACATCAGAGAATTTTTTATATCTGGTAGAACTCCAATCTATCACTGCAGAGAAATCAAAACCCCAAATATTTCCAAACCCAGGATTAGGGTTTATATGGAAAAATTTGAAGCGAAACAACTCCTCAAGGACAAGAAATTCTGGTTTGCTTGCTTTCTTATCAGTTGGGCTGCTGCTCTACAGGTGACCATTCTTTTAATATCACAAAATTTATAATATGAAGTTTCAATATTTTGATTTTTATTCTCGTTTTGATTTTTCTGCAGGGGCACGTGATGTGGTTACAGAGGCAAGATTCATTCAAGCAAAAGTTTGGTACTATCGACCAAGGCAATGGCAATGATGAAAAAAAATGAAAATGCTAGTGAAATTAACTAAATTCTGTATGTAAAAACACACAGCAAGATGAAAAAATGTCAAAATTTCAATTTTTGCTTAGTGGGTATGTTTGCATTTCTGATTGCCATAACACTAGTGGTTGAAATTGTGTAAGTTAGGGTTGATTACATTAACTGAAATGCGATCACTTTCTTGATAATTGCGCTTTTGTGATTTTTGGATGTAGTTTTGTTGGATATAGATTTTGTGTTCATTTAAGTTTATTAACTGTTTTGTAGATTCTCTATTAGTTTCTCTTGTTAAACTGCTTAAATCGGTAGGCCGAGGTTGTTGATTCTTGATATACAATAGACATGAAAGGGTTAGGAAAGACCATCCCAACAAAGAAAAGCAGTAAATTTTCCTTGTACTGTTGCAGCTATTTTGTAGTGCCAAAAACATGAGTGGAGCCCTTTCTTTGAATTTTGTGGTAAGTACTTTGTGTAAACTTCCCATTATTCTGAAACTTGGATGCCTATTTTTTAGTCTGTCATGTATCCTATGCTCTATTTTGGAATCTATTCTTTGACAATGCAAAATTATTATCTTTAGGGCTTCTACTTGGGTTTATAGCAAGAACTGCAAATGCCAAACTTATTACCAAATGACCTGACACGGATGGAGAGATAAATGAGATGAAACATCACATATAGTGATATAGATTTATCTGAGTCAGGTAAACTAATCTGTTTGAAGCATTTCTTCATTCTAGTATGTACAATATCTTGACCTCAGTGTATGTTCCTGTAAAACACACTGCTAGATCTGTTTTGCAAAATATATATTAGCTATGTCAGAGTTAGTTGATTTTAGGTCAATATGTTATTAGTTCATAAGTAGGGAAAGTTGCTGCCAATGAGTATAGTTAATTGCACTCTCTAGTTTCAAGGTGGGTTTGAGATTAGTTATATTCATGTGATTGTTAAGATGAGAAGTTTTGGCCTGCAACGAGAAAATCATGAAAGTAACAGAAATTTTATTCCTGGTAGACTAAAATTAATGCCTCTTATGACAATGGTCGATTAATAATTTCAGCTCCATCCTAGAGACAGTAGTTAGCTATCTATGCAACACGTATGCAAATTTAGCCTTTGTTTGGGACTGTGTTGCTTCTGCTGTCTTTGAAATAAAATTGAAATAATATTGAGAGACACTTTTTATTAGTATCCATTCATTTTTCTATAAATATTTTACATTTAATATTTTCATTCCACTTTAGTTATAACTTTAAAGATATACCTCAATATCATATGAAAGTCTTAATTTCTTAACCATAAGAATTTCATCATTTTTTTTTTACTTTGAATATAATGAGCAAGTTGTGTAGAGTTAATCATTCAGTTGAAAGGTAAAGCTGTACTCATTTTTTATCTGTATTCTATGCTGCTTGCCTAGTACCGTCTTCCCTATAGTTCAAAATCACGTTACCACGATTTCTGTCTCTCTTTGTATATTTGGAAGGTCAAAAAATTCTAGAAATCTTTGATTCGTGGTGGTAAACAATTTCAAAGAGTTAGCCCCTCGTAAATTCGGTAGACTTGGAAGTGGGTAAAGATTGCTGCTATGATTCTATGATGTTATTGATGTAGTAATCGATAGACACAACAAAAATTGAAAATTTCACATGGAGCTTGCGGGATACGTTAAATCACGTAGTAGAATTCCAAGCTTCCCATTAATCTAGACCAAGAGGAACGTTGTATTAAAACTATTATAAATTAAATTAAAAAATCAACACTTAAACATCACAAGTATGGACAGCATATTAATTTTCTCATCATAAAGTAGAAATAACACTAGCTGTAAGCAAATGGGTTTTTCTGCTGGTTAAAAAGAAAGCACCTGGTTTTGAAGCTCACTCTGAGAGGCAAGTTGCGTAATCATTTTGGTCATTTACCATTACTACTTCTGGAATGTCTGCGCTGTTATTTCAAACCCACCTCCCTGCTTACATTTACATTAACTGGTAGATATTGGAAAAAAATGTCCAGGAAACATCTATTTTTATCTAGTTGTTATCATTTATCAATTATCGGCTCACTGATCCTTGACAAAGAACGAAAGTAGTTTCATCCTGTAGCCGTTGTAGATTAAAACACAATACCTCAATCTTTATCTATCCAGAATTTCCTTTTATTTGGCCTTGACATGTCCTCATTGTTCTAGAAAAGAGAGAACCCCGCCAGGGTTTTTAGACTGCCCTTTCTCTCATTAAGTGTTAATTTGATTAATAAGAAGACATTTTCCTTTAGTGATAAATGCTAAACAAAAGACCAAATTGGATTTGGAAGAGAAATTTTTGGGAAATTCCCAACGTGTAGAAGAGGAATTATACTTTCTTAGACAGTAACATTCTGGTAGACCTGGACTGAAAAGTAGTAGTCCTCTCAGGTAAGCGATCGGTAGCCTATTTGGAAAGTATTAATGGAGTTTGATACAAGTTAATCTCAAGAAAACTGTTCAGGGTCTAGAGTTTAAATTCAACGTGATTTATATTTCTGGAATGATGTATCCCAAAATTAAAGTGAAAAATCATTTTTTTTCCTTTTGTTGAAGGTAGGTAAACTGCTAAGCAGAGCAATAAAAATGTAAGTATAATAATATACTGCTTTATATCATTGTTATTATTCTTTGACTTAAAACAAACATCTTTTTTCTTAAGAGTCGGTTTATGCAATAAAGATGGATACTGTACAAATACCAATTCTTAGAATTGGGTGTGTTGTAGGATATTGATCCTGAGATTGAATTTGCATATACCTAATCCTGGATACTAAAAGGATTAGATTACGTGTCCCATTTGTAGAATAGTTGATTACGTTTTCCCGGAGAGGCCGCCTGCGATTTAATTCAAAATGTTCCAAGTCAATTCTCCTACCAAGCAAAGTATGAAATAGCAACAAGGCTTGGAAAACACTATTCTTAAACATGGCAAGGATTTTAAAGTTTTTATATCAGTTGTCAAATCATGTAGCTCATATATTTATTTCATACAACTAATTTAAAAATATTTAATATTAAAATATTTAAAAATAGCATGAAAATTAATTTTTATTACTCACTCTTTTTTCTATACCTAATATATAATGATTTTATTATATATGTTATGAACATCATCACCTCAGCTCAAAATATTTTTATTTTACATAATTTTAAAAATAAATTTTTTTTTAAAAATATTTAATAAATACCATTTTTTAGTAAACATCATACATTCTATTTAGCAAGATCTTCTCATTTTATTTCAACCATTATAATTCTAAAGTTGTAATACTTTAAACCCAATCGATTCAAGTACTCTTCAACTTTAGATGGTACACATCGTCTATGCACATTCAAAGAACTAGCAACGCTGACTTCTATACACCCCATAACTTGTTTTCATAACCAACTAACGAGAAAATATAGATTATTCACTCCATTCAAACGTCCCCATCTTCCTTTTTAATTTCTTTGTATGATTTTAATCTAAACCCCTTACTTTCTTGGTTAGTGATCAACGAATGACTCATGCTTGACTCGAATGGTTATCTTCATTTATGGTCGTTATGTTTTTGTGTTTATGTATGTACATATTTACACGTGGAAAACATATCTAGATTGTATAGCTGCCCACAATTTCAATAATTGACATCATAGATTGTATAATAGAAATAAATTATTGAACTTCATTTTCTTTTCTTTGATGATTAATGTATTAATTGTTTTGTTTAAAAGGTCTTCTAAGAAATTTCTCTTTGAATAGATATATTACAACTCATCTAGATAGGCAATATTCAAAGTTACTCGATTCTACACAAGTCAGAATTTGTAATCTTGTGCATTATCATCTTCATTATTTTTGTCATGCTGATGTAAAACATGGGAATAATCCATGAATCAAATCATATGTATTTACATTCAATACTATATCAGTTTAGTTTTTTCAAGGAGTAAACTGTCAAACACGTATTTTAAAAATCAAACAATTTGTTTGTTAAAGCAAGAACTAAGCTTCCAATTTGTATATTGTAAGCGCACGATATCCAAACTATAAATTAGAAAAATTTTGTGTATTTTGGATGTTCAACTCACAGAAAAATTTTGAAATTTAATTCACTATTATGTGTGCTGAACAATTAAAATTATAATTTAATAACTAAATAATCTATCCTAAAAAAACAAATCTAAAATTGTCAGTGATTATAAAGTTTTTCTAATATTGTCATAAGATAAATTCTCATAACTCCTCAAATTAGGATGATAAATATTTGACATTTGGTTCCTTTGGAAACTAAAATTTCAATTGTTCAAACATTAAGCTTATTCAACCTCCCAATCATTTTGCAGAAATGATGAACTTGATGAAGGTTGAGATATTGATGCAGCTCCTTGTTGAGAAAATGCAGCAAACTGATTTGATAAAGCTGAAATCTGCACTGAAAAAGCGGTTAATTGGTCAACTTTCAACATACTAGCTGCTCTCCTTGCAATGGATATTTGCCATTGATAATTGTTAGAAGCCATATTATCCAACAAAACAAAAGTTTCATCTGCTATTTTAGAATTAAACTTCCTTCAGATGTTGCATCAACAATAGTGCAATTTTAACTATTCAATCCATTGTAAAAAATCTGAATTTGCATCCAGCTAGGATAACTATACTGAGGACACTTTCGCAACATATCTTTGAACCTTTCCCATAATTCGTACAAAGACTTCAAATCTTGTTGTTTGAAAGTTCCTATTTCTGTTCGCAACAAAGTCGTCTTTGCTGAAGGGAAGAACTTGGAAAGAAATTTTTGTACTATATCTGCCCAAGTGTTTATACTCGTAGGTTGTAATGATTGAAGTCAACCCCTTACTTCTTCCTTCAAGAAGAATGGAAATAATCGTAGAAGTATAGCATCCTCTAGCACTCTATTATATTTCATCATATCGCAAATCTCAAAGAACGTAGCCAAATGAATGTTATGGTCCTCAAGTGGTGAACTCCCAAACTGATTTTTTTTATTGTACCACATTTATAAGTGCCGGCTTAAGCTTAAAGTTATTGGCATTCACTGGTTGTCTTGCAATCCCTGAAAAAATTTCATTCACCATGGATCTAAAGAAATCCTAAATAGGTCTGCGCGGTTGGTTATCTTCAATGATTGTGTCTGCTTCTTTTCTTCTTACAGCTCTTATCTCACGCAATATCCTTTAGTCTCAGGATCAAATTCAACAACTTCTAATATTAATTCATATTTCCACTATGAATTAATGTCAAGATCATTTAAGACCCGTTCAATTTTATTTATAGGACACAATACTAATAACGTGATTATCTCTTTTAAGTGTTTTTTTAAATCACTCTATTTTTAATAATTAATTTTAATATATCTATATAAAATCAATTACTAGAAATGCATTAAGTACCAATTATTTAATTCTTCCCGAATGATTATAGCTTTTCACTTATAATCTATTTAAGTCATGTAATTTAAAAATTAATGTAGTGTTACCTTTTTTAAGTGTCAAATACTAAATCTATAAATTATAATCATTCAATCTTTGGCCAAGGGATAAAAACATTAAAATCAATATCACGTGAATAAACAAATTGAATCCAATCATATCGATAGCATTACTTGTCATACTCACTACAATTGATTTTCAATGCAACGAAAATTACAGAACTTCAGCTTTTTGCTTTTTTCTACCATGTTTATCTTTAATTGCCTCCATACATGCAGATGTCTTTACTTTCATACTTACACAAAAACCATAAAATCTCTAATGATTTACTTCAAAATTCATGTAAAATTAAATAAGCATAACTTCAATAGGTTCAGGTTATCACAATTATTTTTTTATGAGTATTTCAATACTATAATGTTGATCCTTAATTACATATACGTAGAAATAATGGTAACATATGCAAGTATTATAAAATACGAAGAATATCTAAATCTAATAAATTTATATATGTTAAAATAGATATAATTTTTTTAAATATATATAAGGATACTAATTGTCTTACATTCTCAAACTAATGAAGCAAGCATGTTCTCTTCTTCTAATAAAATAATCTGATATTAACAGTGATGACAAGAACAATATTTTCATTTGATTCAGAATATAAATTTTATATTATAAAGTCAATAAGTATTTGATTATATTTTAATTATAATCTCTCTTATCGTCTTATGTGATAAGCTAGTAATCTCCATCGTTAACCAAAGGTAAAAAGAGTAGTAGTATGTAATATAATATTTCATTTTTGTAGCAGGAGTAGTTATATTTCAATTTCTTGAAATAATTAAATAATTGTTCGTACAAAACCAAAGGCAAATTGATGTTGACAAGGAACGGAATTGGTATCACTCTTCCCTTGTGGAACAATTAACAAAACTCAATTTCTTTCATGCATTTAATTTAAAAACAAACAAACGAACAAAGGGAAAATCAATGTTTAATAAAAAAAAATTGTCTTAAATAATTGGAAAATGATTTTCAATGTAGCCTAGCTTGGAACGTGCAATGAGAATGTAAGATATAAACCATTGCATATTTCTTAGAATTTTCTATGAATTTCGAGGAAACATATTATAAACCAACGACTCTACCGAGTCATGTACGACTTGTCATTCAATTCCTTGATGCAAAATCGAAAAATCAATTAGGTGAATTAAGAGAAGAGAATATGAAATTAAAAGAAAATTTGAATTGTATTAAAATTGTTTGTTTTGGACTGCACGGCACTGCAATTTCGAAACTACACACAACCACACAGTTTATTTTCTTCTAGAAATTGTAGACTACGTACGAGTAGAAATAAATAAAAACTTTATTTAATTTTAATTTTGATAGGAAACTACACTAGTCAAGTTATTATCACGTTCATTTTCCAATTAGATGGTTTGGGCATGCGGGGTAGGTTACTAGAAGGAATGAATTTTCTCCTCACTTTCTTTTTCTTTTTCTTTTTTATTTTCCTTTCAAAAATAAATTTATTAATTGATTCCTATGGTTCATTCAAGATTATTTTAGAAAATTGATTTTGACTTTATAAATTAAAAAATAAAACACATTTTGAATAATGTTTATTATCTATGAATTCTATTTTAAAATTTATATCAAAACCAGTATGACATACTTATGATGTTTATCTAAAATCACCATAGAAATATGAATGAATGAATAAGATAAATGATTATTTAAAATAATTATAAGAGTAGTTCTATTGTAAAAACAATGTATAGAAAGCATAAAATTTCTTCTTCTTTTTTTTTTTAAATATTAGATTACATAGTTAATGTTTATAAAGCAATTTAGAAAGCTTTTATGTCTTTCGAAGAAGAAAAAAAATAAGTACATTAAAATATTTTAAGAAAAAAATTATTAATATTTATTTCTATAATAAAATTAGAATAAACAAAAAAAAACATATACTGTCTTCTTTAAAATTATTGATTAATCAAATACTTCAGATGCACTTAATATTAGGTGAATTTTACAAAAAAATAATTTGATTATACAAAATTAATTAAAATTTTTAAAATAATTAAGTCATCTATGCATCATTACTACTAATTTTTCAAAATAATAATTATTATCAACAATTAATTCTTAATTTATCCTCTATTACCAATCACATCATATCTACCTCATTTTTTTTTTCACCCCATAGTATTAGATAGCTATTAGATTTTGTTACGTTAAGTAAAAGAGTATATATTTTTTTTAATAAAAGTCAATTTATGGCAACATTATCATGAAGAAAATAATTAAAAATAGAGAAAACAAATTAAAACAAGTTATTTCATTAAATATAGTTGACTCCAATTTTTATTATTAATCTTGTCAAACTACTTTAGCTAGCAAATTGTAGTCATTCTTTTCAAATAAAACTTTAGAATAATAACATTTAGGTCCTTAAATTTTAATAATTTTTAAGTAAAAATATAATTTATTCACTTTGCATATGCACCAAATAAATCCTCAACTCCAATGAAATTATCAAAATATCCTTTAATAATTTAAAATAGATAGTCAAAAATCAAGATTATAAAAAAAAGGATCACCAAAATAAAAATTATGATGTAATTTGATACGAATAAATAAATTATATTTTTATTTTAAAAATATAAAAACTTAACAACCCAAATTTTATTTTTTAAAAAATTATTAGTTGAATGACTAGTAGACGCCAATTTGTAATTGGCCTACTTCCTCCAAGCAACTAGATTGAATTGTCTTATTCAAACCCTACAGCTGAGTTTTGCATGAAATCCACCAACTCCATTTTTTTCAATAGATTAAGGTTGGAACTAATGCATGATTTAATATGAATTACAAGACTCGACTCACTGTCTTTTCCCTGTTTAATTAAATTTCTTGATTGAAAGTCACGTTAACTTAAAACCGTTTGCATATTGAACCTAGATAAATACCATATTCATTTTCAACTAATTGAATTAAAGCATTACACTCAAATCTTCTCACACTTTTTAATCTATTTTTCATCACATGCGTCAGTTTTTTTATATAGATAATTCGGACGACTCAGGAGAGAAACTTATTTTTTCTTTCACATTGGCGATTAAATTAAATACCAATAATACTACATATATATAGAAACTTCTAAGATAATTGACATAATTTAATCATAAGTAAGATATTTTAAATAATTTTTTTATCACATAAAAACATAGAGAACATAGAACAATATCATAACACTGTCACATTTATAATTTTAAAAGCATAATAATTAATATAATATAATTTTTTTTATATACTTGAGAAATCATAATCTATCAAATCGAAGATAGACACCAATTAAATTAATATATCATCATTTATCGAAGAAACAATTCAAATAAAATTCATGATCCAATCCTTTAAATACTTCAATAAAAAAATACTAACGATAAAAATCGAAGTTAAAACACGAAATCGCATAAATTATCCCTAACCACTAAATCACCTCCGGAATTATAAATTATTACTCTATAAATAGTAGTTATTAACCATTCATACCATCAATAAAATTCTAAAAATATGAACCCAAAATAAACTTAACAAATTATCAGGACGGTTCCTCATCCTCATTCTTAACTTGGACTAGGGTTAAATAAAGAAAGATAAGGAAAAAAGAATCTTCGAAAAGGTAGACGATTATAAGAAAGATCATGTGTCACAACTCACGACTCGTTATTGTGCGTGTTGGCTCAGCCACGCGGTCATGCTTACGTGTTCA